>CM031865.1:18417275-18516035 GCA_018697195.1 Certhia americana | reverse complement strand
TATATGTATGTATGTATATATGTATGTATGTATATATGTATGTATGTGTATATGTATGTATGTGTATATGTATGTATGTGTATATGTATGTATGTGTATATGTATGTATGTGTATATTTATGTCAACAAGTGTAGATTAGTCTTGCACTAGACTAAAATCTTTTGTGACCTTCCAGCTCTTGTCCTTCATTATATTTCATGTATTATTTGCTCAAAAGCAGCAATATCTGAAGGGAAATACTCTACGCTCCTGTTGTATCTGTTGCCTTGTATTATTTCCATGAGTGCTGAATTCATTGAATGATGCAGTTGCTGGGCATTTTCCTTAGATGTAGCAAGCTAGAAAGTTTATGGTAATAGGAAATTACAAAGGGAGTTTTGGTATAAATTTTATTTTGTTGAAGTCAGATGAAGGCACTTTCATGTGTTCTATATGTTTTTTCTGTATGATTGGAAGTTCTGAGTGCTTTTGGATTTAAGCTATTGAAAGTGTCTTTTCTTCAGTTAATTGTACTGACCTAAAACCTCTGTGTACAGAGTGACTGAATTTGGCAGATGCCTTTCCTCTGAAATGTGCTTAGACTGACTTGGACCCACACAATTTAGGAGTCTCATGTTGAAGTTTTATAAGAGGTAAAATTGAAAATGGCTGGTTTTGGTTATTCTCCATGATCAATAAATAACAGACTTCATGAACCACTGGGGTATGCTCTGGGCTGGGTGAGAGTTAAATAAAATGACTCTCTGTTTGTGTAGCTTGTTTGATTTAGCTCCATCAGCATCCTGAATGTTTAAATTGAATCTTTCTACACTAAATTCGTTATCATTAGGTAATCCAACAAAACAGAAAATGTCAGTCAAGTTTGATATCTCCTCCCAGAGGAACTACAACAAAAATCTTAACGCAGTAGACTATATTACATCATAGCTTTTGCTGAGAGTGAACTTCTATTGGGAGCAAGTCCCAGTTCCAAATTCAAGCACCAGAATTGGTATTTCAGGATTGGATTGGATTAGGGTCCTTTGTTGTTGCGTTTTGTTGGTTGGTTGTTTTTTTTCTGTTTTGGTTTGGTTTTGGTTTTTTGGGGGGTTTGGTCTGTTTGGGTTTCTTTTGACATTATCTTATGGGTTCAATTTCCTGGAGGGCAGGGGTCATGTGTGTGGTTTGAATTAACAGATTAGGGTTTGAGTTAAAGGCCTCTGGAGTCAATGAAAAAAATCACCTCAGTTGGGATAGTTTTGCAATTAGGCCTTGACGTCCACACTACTGGAACAGAAGAAACTTAAGAATATTATTTTGTGCTGTAAGCACGGGGAATTTTGTTGCTTGGCTGCCACAGTAGCAATTCTTCTGGCATAGCTCCATCCAGGATTAATTAAACTAAGTGCAATTTGAAATCTAAAACTTTCAAAGGTCGAAAAAAGATCTTTCTTTGATTTGGATGCTCTTTCTGATTGATTTTTGTGGGCCTGACATCCCCAATCCTGCAGACAGCTCTGTCTGCATCACCTGTTGGTTGCTGTCTTCTTAAGTCCAAAGAGGGTTACACTGAAAATTTTTTGAGTCAAAACATAAATGAAAATCCCATACCTGAGTAAGTAGAAGTGCTGAATTCTCTGGGTACAGTGGGAGAACATGTGATAGTCTGTATCATAAAAGAATGCATAGATTTGTTGTTTTGAATATGACATGTTAAATGTATGTAAAGTACCTTCTAAACTTGTAACTTTTCTACAGAAGAAAGTGTAAAGATAAATTTCCTAATTTTTTAAATTGGTCCATATTAGAGTTGGATGGCATTTTCAATAATAAGGCTCAGTTTTGTAGTTCTGTATTATAAATTTGGCAACTCTAGCTGCTTGTTAGAAAATTACGTTATTTAACCACTTTTCATGTGGGGTAGTTGACTCATTTTTTAAGCTACTTCCTTTGAAAAAAAGTTTTCTAGACCTTAGTAATACAATCTGAGGTGAGATATGAGGTTTCTCAAACGAGTTTTAGTTCTTTTAAATAAACCCCGTGTGGCATTTATAAAGATGTTAAAATATGTCAAGCCTGTTTTTTCTAGTATTTGTGATGTGCTTGGCCTACTGAGTCATGATTCTGCTCCCCTGTTGAGCTTTTTAAAACAGGAATATAAGGGAGTACATGAGAAATGCTTTAATGTTATATGAAAAAGATTAATATAGTTTCAAAAATTTATTTCCTCCACTTGGCATGCAAATCATTGAATTCATAAGCAATGCACTCCTTTAGGTATTTGTTAAGAGGAATGAGCATATAAGGACAAAATAGGCAGGAGGGAAAGGTAAGAAAGGATCTTTGAACCTGATTTAGAGAGAGAATAGTTTGCAAAAGCCTTTTTGTCCTGTAGGGGAAGAGCCCACTCATCCTGAGGGGAAGAGGCAGCCCTGTAACCCAGCAGCCTCAGCCCAGCTGTGACGCTGCTCTCTGTTTTATTTGACATCTCTCTCTTTCTCCATTACATCTTTTAATTAAGGGAGCTTTACTATGTATTATCACCACGTCATGCTGCTTGCCCCCAAATAAAAGAAACAGACCTCTGACCCTATGGATAAGAAGAGTCATGCTGGAGTTAATGCCCTGAACATGTAGTTTCTGGAGATGTGCTTTTGGACATCTGGCTGTAGGTCAGAGTCAGTGTGAGGAGGGCTTGGAAGACAACTGCTGAGTGTAGTTATCTAAACAATGCAATCTCTGTCCAGAAGACTGCAAACCCAAATCAGAGAGGGACATATATCAATGAAACACTCCCCTTCTCATGGAATTCTTTTACATTTCATGGATTATTTTCCTGGATAACTGTTGGCCCCCTTCATTTCACTGTAGGAATTTATCCTTGTAGCCTTCACCAAATGCAGAATCTCAGAGAAGTGATGATGAGTAGTAAATGTCGCCTATTTGATTAGCTTTTTACAAATCTACTTTTTTGTATGAAATAATAGGCTGCTACATATGGAATAATAATAAAACACCTGAATGTTTCCAGTATCTGGAATGCCACATATCTACTCTGTGGGGGGAAAAAAAAAAAAAAGGTTGTAAGAGTATTTTAGAAATACTCTTTTATTAGCAATACTCTCAGTAATATTTCTAGGGAACATGGGTATAGAGAAAAACTATTAAAATTCTGTGAGAATTCACTTGTTCTTGGAATCTCCACTAAAATATCTCAGCAAGAGCAACAAAGTCACCACTCTGTGGGAGTCAGTTGGGCAACATGTGATAGACAATACCACCAGTAGAGACCAGTTTTATGTTACAGTATTGAGCCTGAAGTCAACAGAGCAGTACTAAAATGAATCAACAATTCCATTCTGTTACTCTGCCAGAGTCATTATAGTGACAACTGTAATTCAAGGACAGAAGATTTCATGTACCCTTAGCTGTTTCCACATTGTGTAACTGATGCCAGCATAAAATGCTGTAGGCTTAAGATTAAACTTCTCTTCTTAGCCACATTAATTCCTTCTTTGCTAAATCAGGAAAAATTGGTCAGTGATAACCTGGAGCTGCTGCTTAACTTTTTATTGCACAAGAGTCTAAAATAGTACTATACACATACTAGGATACTTGTCTAAGCATAGATTATGATTTTTCTGGAAAAATATTTGTGTATATTAGGAAAAAAATCTGATCTTCCTGTTTTAGTTATACATAATATCAGGTTTTTACAAATTTGTTACTAAAAACTACCATAATTACTGATAATATTTAATTTAGCACAGCATTTAAGGCTGATGTGCCAATAAGAAATGCTTCTGGTATTCTAAATGGAGAAAGTTCATGGCTGGGCTCATGAATAAGGCTAGAACGAGACTAGAACTCAGATCTTTAGCCTTCATAGTCCTGAGTGTGACACATAACCTGTTTAATTTCACTTCTTTTGGCTCTTAAGATCCTAAACTTTGAGGAAATGGCTCTTTCTATTTCACCAGGTACAGCAAAGCCCATGGTAATTTTCTAGATGCTGCTGTTAGAGCTGAAGTCAAAGGCAAGTACTAAAACTAGCTAAAAAGCAGTGATTGGCACAAAGAGAGTTGATGTTCAGGTGATTGCCAGGACTTTGGATTTTTACCTGTGTTTTTCCTCAAGACTTCCTGTGCACAGTCTGAGCAGAGAGCTTTAGAAGGCACAGCAATGAGAACCTCAGTGGCTTTTGAGTACAGTCTATTTGGGTGTCTAGAATATTAGAAAAGTACTTCAGTGTTTGTCAAAGCAGCTTCTATGGAGGTTATAAAAGCAGGCTGACCATTGCACAAATGTGTAGGTGAATTTTATGGTGCTTTTTACTTATTTATTAATTTAAATTAGAAAACTTTGACCTTTTCTTCCCAGCCTGTCCCATTGATGCAAATTTGCCTCTCTGACACAGAAGTATTGGAATGTCTGACAAGAAAGACAGAGGGAGATCATGTGGAAGGAGAAGTGGCTTTCATCTCTGAGGCAAAGGGATGCATTTAGTTAGCTAAATTCCTTCAGGTCCAACTCAAAGTCTAAACGACCTGTCCATCAATGTGAACTAGTGGTGTGAAGGCTGTTAAGTGCTCCTTTCACATGCAGATCAAACATGCCCTTGTTCAGAGCAATCTGGACTTTTCTGCCTTTTCATTTCCCCCTAGACATAGATTAAACATATTTGATGTTACAGTTTTACTTTTTTTGTTTCCTAAGGATATTACTGGATCAACATATGTGTTTTTGCTTACTACAAAGAAAATGTAAATTTCCCTTCAAAGAAGCGCTTCTTAGTTTACAATTTTGCAAGCTCACCAAGAAATATATATGCTTGTGGGTACATACCATAAACACACGTAGAAAATGTGGGAAAAGTACTTACTGCTCATGTGGCATGCTTCACATGCCTCTTAGTAAAACCAAGGCATTTTTCAATTTGCTCTGTGCCATGATGCAGATGTAGGAGTCCATAATAATGCAGATTCAAAAAAGGAACCATCTGATGTAGTGAAGAACATGCTAGACTATATATATATATATATATATATATATATAGGCAGAAACAACTTGGAGGAAGTAAAGGATTTGAAGCTTGACCATATATATTACACCCATGTAGTGCATTGCCATCTTTTTGCAGTGTTACCTGGGTCTGTTAATAATATATGATTGTGTGGAATTTATATTCTGGGCCTTCCTCCTGGAGCAGCTGGAGTTCCTGAGTTGTGCTCACAGTGAAGGGAGTGCAGGGCTCATGTGAAGCACTTGTGGAGCTGTGCTGCCTGCAGGGTTTGCTGTGTGCTGCTGTCACTCCCACTTGGGATTCCCAAGCTCTTTTCCCTGGGTCCTTCAGTGGCACTGTTGATGTGCTGTGCAGAGGTCTCTGCAGGAGTAATGGAAATTTAATCTATTAGCAATAAGTTATTGAGGTATTATTTATTTAATTTTTCACCATAAATTGTGTTAATTCAATTTATTATTGGCTATGTTTGTGCTGTTTTGATTTTGGCCATTGAGGAGGCCTGACATTTAAGCATTTGAGCAATTTCTCTGCAAAACAGGTGCTTTGCTTTCAATGGACATTTACAGTGCAGGAAGCTGAGAAACTGCTCCTTTGAAAGGGTAATATTTTCCATCTACTGAGAATGCTTTTCCCATTTTTTTTTTTTTTTTAAAAGGAAAGAAGATTTGCATTATTGCTGAGGTTTATGCATAGTCTGGGCACAAACTTCCTTATCTTTAGAAAGAAATCTAAATGGGGCCAGGATCTGGGCTACAATAATATTTCTGAGACTGTAAACCATAGCCCTGTAACAAAAGTGAGGTTACTACCAGGCCATGAAAGCTCAGAGAATCCTCAGAGCTGAGTCTTGTAAGCCAATAGAATAAAGCCTTTAACCTGCTGAGCAGCATTAGGAGGTGCTGAATTGAGTAACCTTGTCTGAAGAGTGGTGAAGTGCACTTAGGAGAAATGTTGTCAGAGACACACATGAGCTCATAAGTGCTCTGAAAACCCTGAAGTGATACATTTCATTCACATTTTCTTTCACTGTCCTATAATGAAAACTCCAGTGTTAAAACTTCTTTAGCTTGTATTAAGGGAAAGAGCCACTTTATTATGAAGGAGAAGAATTAATTCACTTTTTTTTAACATCTCTTGCTATGAAATATTAATTCTAGTATTGAAGTCACTAGGCTGTAACAAAAGATTACTGTCAATGTTAAAAAAAAAAGTTTAATTGCAAAATACGAAATGCAATTGGTTAAATTTCTGTCATTTAAATTAAATTTTATATCATGAAGGAGGTAGACTGACTTAGATCTTGTAAAGATTCATGTGTGGCAGGTAGTAGGATGAAGTCTTAGAAGAACAAATGAAGCTACTTTTAACTAAAAGGTGAGGAAAACAACTGTCTTTTAGTTAACACCATCAGGTCACATAATGAACGAAGAAGTAAACCAACATTTTCAGAAGAAAAGTTTGAAAATTGCTCATTTGGAAGTATCAAAGGGAAGCTACACTGAGCTGTGTGCAGTCAATGCTACAAAACTTGATCCTTCATCTTCTCAGAGCCTTCTCAGGGCTCTGCTGTGGGTGGGAGTTTTCCATCAGAGCCAAGCAGAAATTGCACACCACAACCCTCATTTACTGTTCTTTGTAATCTATTGTGTTGGAAAGAGCATTTATGAAAAAGATCTGTCCCTTACTTTGCATTCTACAGACAGCTGAGCTTAAAGAAGTGAAATCAGCTACATAGTAAAAAAAGAATTCCACCAGGTATCCAGTGACAGGGCACATGGGAATGGTTCAAAAGCTGCACCAGGAGAGGTTTACACTCAGCTTTAGGAAGCATTTCTTTACTGCCAGGGAGGTCAAACTCTGGAAAAGGCTTCTTGGAGAGGTGGTGAGTGTCCCAAGCCTGTCAGTGTTTAGGAGGCATTTGGACAGTGCTCTCACTAAAAAGCTCTGTCTTGGTCAACCCTGAGCTGGTCAGGCAACTGGACAAATGACCATCGTAGATCCCTTCCAGCTGATGGAGTCTATTCTGGTCTCTTCAAAACAGTGAATGTGGCTAAACCAGCAGAGTGTAGCCTTCTTTGTATGCACCTTCACTCAGCTTATTCCTAGAACTGTGCCTGAGGCTGTGTGGGCTTCATGCAGCAGCCTGTCACCATTGTGGGTATCCCTGTTGGAATGAAGAATTTCCCAGCCCTAATGCTTCCTGGGTAGCATTTGGTTGGTGAACAGTTACCCCATTGCCCCTGCAATAATTTTCTGCTCCATGAAGTGTTTCTGAATTGCATCACAGGTGTTTGTTTCCTGCCCTTGTGTTGGAATGTCTCAGGGTGGTGCTGCTGAGATGTGGGCAGCTATCACTGCCCTTCCTGAGAGCTTCTCAGACCTGTTCCTCTCATTTCTGGTGACAACTGCTGTGTTAGGAAGCACTTCCTCTGTCCAAGTAGAACATTCAGGCTGCATCCAAAAATCCAGAACAGAGGGATGTGGAACAGTTGAAAACTCTTATTAGATCTATTTGGTCAGCATTATTGCTTTGATAGATAGATGTACTTATGCTTTCATAATTTCTTGTCTGTATGCTGGTTTTGCCAGTGGCCAGGTTGCTGGTACTGATTAGGAAGCATCTCTTTGTGCTAAAGTTGTTAAATTTGCAAATGATTAGAGGGAATGTCTTTGGGAAATGTACAGTCTTGTGTTTCGCAAATTATAGACCACATATGGCAGCAACTGGCAATAGATTCAGAACTTTAATAAATCCAAGACATACAAAACTTGCAATTAATAAGAACTGCTCTCATGAGATACCATTACACTGCTTCCTTCAAAATACAGTGCTTCTCCCAACATGATAAGTCATGCATTTACTGCACTTTCATTGAAACTGTTCCCAAGTGGGTTTAGTACAGTCTTTCCAGTTAATTGTAAAGGCATTAAGCCTCATTGTCCTCTGACTATATCACAATAAAAACCCAGGAGTAACTCCACCTAAAACAAAGGGGTTACACAGATAAAAATTTTTTTGAAGAGGAAATGCAAATCAAATATTGATGTAAACATTCTTTGTCTGGGATAGCACTCAGACTAACTAAATAAGGAACCACTGCCTTGGATATACAACCAGTCAGGAGATGTGACTGACTGGCTTTGGCTGCATCATACACAGCTGAGAACAGGGACATGCTAAAAACTCTTACACTGAAAAATTAAAAGCAAACAAGAATGTTTAGGCATTGTTTAGGCATATGTGTTATATCAAAATGTAGTTAAAAAGTGGGTTTTCTCAATTAAGCCAAAGCTAAACAGTTTGTGTGACTACTTTCAGAGAGGAAAAAATACCATTTCTGCTGGGCACAATAAAATTTAGATGAATGAAAGGGTTGATTTAAGTGATCCTTTGTCTTACATATTTGCATAAACTAAGGCAGGATGAACTCTTTTGGTAATTCCTTCTAGTCATGAAAATGTTTCTCTGTGTTTTTTTCTGGAGAGAGATCTGGAAACAGTTGTTTGACAGGAATAAGTATTTCATATTGGACCATTCAGTAAACTGGGAGTTAAACAAAAAAATCCATCATGGAGTCTATTTCATATTTCTATATAAAAACATCAGGCTTGTTTGTCCCACAGATGGTGGAGGTGTTGGTTGCTCATTTTGCTGCTGTTAAAGTGGACAGAGCCTTATCCACTGGACACTGAATGTGCATTTGCACAAAACTTTCCAGTGATCTGGTCACATTTTAGATGTAAAAAAAGTAATGAGCAGAAATATTTCTGGCTCACATTTTTGAGGTTTTGTGTAGATGGTGTCTTGCTATGGTTCCTGTCTTTTGGGTTCTTCAGGGCTTTGAAAAATCTTCTTATATCCAAAGAGGTCCAGACAATGCTGCCATTCATGTTCATTTGCTGCTGCTGAAAAAGAGGAGTTGTATCTGTGCAGAGGCTGAAGTGACTTCATTCCCCTGGTGAATTTCTCTCCCCCCAGCCTTTTTTTTTTTTTAAATTCCTGTTGGTTTGGATATATAAGCCAAGCTAAAAAAGACATCAGTGATTTCGAACCCCAGCCTGGAGGAGAAGAGCAAAGAATATGTTATAAATGGGAAGGAATAAATAGTGTTGGTAGAAACAGTTTCATGTCTGCTTCCTCATGTCCCTAAATATGTTTTTGTACAACATGTTAAAGTGTGGGATCAGACAGTGCCATTTTTCCAGGCTCTGGAGTTTCATATTGCCATTATAAAAAAAAAAAATAAAATCAAACCCAAACAAACCCAAAAGAACCATAACAACAAAAATAAAAAAAACCCCACCCAAATCCTGTCAGCTTTAGTCTTTTCGTAATTATCATTTGTGATGTGGAAATTCAGGACTGTACCATTTTTTTTCTTTCTACAAATGAAAATTAAAGGCTAAGGTATTCTCCAGTCTCATGATTTGCGAAGATTGCTGAAATAAAGATGACACTTCACTGCATAATTCATCAATGTCTTTGACACACTTGCTCCATGATTCACTTCCAGTTTTAGTTATTATTCACCAAACAGCTCTCCCTCAGAATCAGTGGCTCAGCTGTGAACAGTTTTTGGGTTTGCCATTTCTGAGGTTCAAGAATCTCTTTTGAATGTACACACCACACAGGCAGTACAAATCTCCTTCTGGGCAGCATTGTGGTAACATTTCAGGAACCACATCTGGGGCAAAATTAGTATTGTTACAAATAAGTTAAGATGCTTACAAGTGGTGTTGAGCATTGATTAATAATTATAATTCTGTTGTTGCTGGGAAAAGTTCTTTGTTGCAAGGGCCAAGGAGATTGAGCAAATGAGTGTGCTCAGAATGAGAATAAATAAATAAGAAGTTTTTTTCAGCACTTGGTGAGATTTCATTGGTGATATATCTCTTATTTAAAAATTGGTGTATTTTCTGGGACTGCTTGGTTACTCAAAAAAGCCCCTAACATTTAAAGTAGCTGGAGCTCTTAATCCCATTCTTAAATGATTTTACCTAGAAAACCAACCAGGAAACCAAGAATAGATCTTCTGGTTTTGGGGCTGTTTCATCAAGGCCTGTAGGATGCCATACTTCAATCAAGCAGTGATGTATGGTGCTCTGCTATTTCATTACCTGAGTCTTTGCAGGACTTACCTTTGTCTGTATGAGTCCAAGTTCAGGTTTATCCTCCCTTTATGGCAGAAAGACAAAGACTTTAGCTTTTCATCTTGTTGGTGAGTTTAGAGTCCTGTTAATGTTTTCTCAGTTATGTCCTGTGTTTTCTAAATTCATTTCCTAACAAATTTCTCAGAAGCGGTACTTTAAAAATTCTGAATAATTTCTGCTTTTATTTGTTTTTTTCCCAAGTTAGTTGAAAACATTTTACATTTTAATTTCAACAAGCACAAAATAAAATGAAATATATCTCTGCATTGAGATCTGATGCTGCATTTGTTCCGTATTCTGCTCCCTCTGGCTTGAGCTGACTAACCAGTTCTTGGCTTTGAGCCAGGGCTTTTCTGACAGATAACCAGCATCCACTCTCCCTGCCCTTGTCAGTAGCTAGTCTGCAGTGTGAGTATGCGTCTGAATTGCCAAACACACATAAATCATGTCTCAAGGCCATCTTTATTACTTGCTCCTGCTTCCTTAGGAAGTGTATCATCAATCAGTGCTTGTGAGCCTGTGTCGCTGTCATCCCTGGGACTCTGTTAGTGCTGGAGGCAGGGAATGAGGAGCCTGCACTTGGAAAGGCAAAGGGTAAAGCCAGGAAGGAGAGCTGGTACAGATTCTGCTGATGGAGTGCAAAGGAACTTGAGAAAGTACCAGGAGTGTTGTCAGATCAATGATGTCCTTGCAGTTTTTCCACTCTCAGTCTGTTGTACTCGAGATCAGCCTGAGGCAGTGACAGTGGTGCTGAGGGAACAGCTGGGCACTCTGCATTTCTGTACCCTGGTCCTGGTGAGCTCACTGACTGATTCCTGAATTCCCTGCAGCTCCTGAGTGAGCACTGCTTCACTCCTGCAGAGGCTGTTTGAACCTTGGGCAGGTGACAACCAGAGTGAACATCAGGTGCACAGCTACTTGTTAAATTGACCATGAGAAATTCCTTTCTCCTGTTGGATCTGGGCAATGTGGGGAAGCATTCTTTTTGCAGAGATGCCTGGCAGGACAAATCTGAGTCCCAGAGGGCAGAACATGGTGGGAGTGGTAACTGGCTGTGTCTCATTGTCTCAGTGTTCACTCTCCATCTGCCCAAAACGAACAGGTTCATTGAAACTAGGGAAACATTGTTTGCCTTTTGGAAATGCTCTAACGTGGAGAGAGCTGAGAGAATTCCTCTGTCTGCTCTTGTATCACCTCAGGCTATGTTCTGTCAGATATTAGTAAGTCTACAGAAATTTGGGCTGAGTCAGTGTTATGATAAGAGACAGTAAAAGAAAATTCTTATGGGAAGAAATATAGGTGATTTTTGAGGCATTTTCACTGAATCAATTTTCATTCAGGCATCTTCACTGAATCAGTTTTCATACACTCCTCCTTACACTGAAGATAACTAGTAATTTTGCTATTAAGTATTAACAAGGCAGAAAATCAATCTGGAACATTGGGACAGTTTTCAATTATTATTTAATTTCCAATTAATTTATTATCCTTGTTTTCTGTTCAGTTACCATGAATTGTCTGTTAAACCCTGATTGCAATTGTTTTTTGCAAAACATGAAATTACTCAAAAATACTGTTGTATTTCTAGTGCATGAATACTTGGGGAGATTCAGAACAATTAACTTTGGCCAGGAGAAGCAGCAAAAGACTTGGAAAATCTTGTCTGAGATTCTTGTGTCCAGTTGAATTCTTACCCCACGGAAAAATCTGGCTCTAAAATTACAGAGCTAGGTAGAGAAATCTGAGATTTTTCTTCAAGGTCCTGTTCCCAATCAAGAAGTATATACAATATTTTCAAAGTATTTTGACACTTGTCTTGATGATCCTTGCCAGAGCTCAGGAGTGTATGAAAATGAATAAAAAAAATAAACTCTGTTAATTGGACAAATGACAGTGTTCAAAGCTGATTTAAGGCTTGAGAAAAAAGGTAATTTTTATTCCTAGGGTTTCCCTTCTCTGTTTTGTGGCCTGCCTTCCCTTTCTAAAATTTATATACAGAGGTGGTATTAGCTTTCTTTATCATAAACAGCAGGATGATGTTGATTCAGTTGTCATGTATTTTGATAGATGAAACCATTAGAGTTCATCAAAGTGTTTAGAGTCAAAAAAAAGTACTTATGGAGGCAGCACTTAAGAGATGTATTGAGAGGGAGGAGTAATGGGCATAGAATTGTTTTATAATGATTTCTTGATTCCTGACCCTTCTAGCATCCACATTTTAGGCATGAGAAGAGGTGTCTGAAGTCTCAGTACAGGAGAGTCTTTTGGCTGACATTTCCCTCAAAGCTTATTCTGCTTTGAGTGCGTTTTTCTGATTGCATTCAACATGGAAAGAGAAACTGTGCAAGGTTTGATGTCACATTTTATTTAGTGTTAGTTCAGAAACTCAGAGAAGGAAATCTGTACATGCAAAGGTTTTAATGTATAGTTCTACTGATAATAAAACAACTAAGGTAAAAGAAAATTGATATCGAGCATGAATGTCAAACTGAAACAAAAGGGGAAAATCCACATTTTTTGCATAAACTGTGCTGAGAAGTTAGTGGTATCTTACTTGGTTTTGAAATTGCCATGAAGTATTTGATACTAAATAGGACGGGTTCATTTTGGGGTCCATTAATTTTAGCCAATGAAAATTTGGCTCAGGAGAAGGTGAAGGAAATAGCTTGGAAAAAATTAGAACCTATGATCAATATGTCACTTGTTCTTACATATTAGTTGTGTGTAGTCTGCATAGGAAAGTTGAAGCTAAGGAACATTTTGCTTTAATTGGGTGAAAATCTTTAGCATTTAGATGAATTGGTCTTTGTAAAACAATACAGTATGTGTTTTAACATGTTTAAGGGAAATAGTTTAAAGCTATTAACTTGATTCTGTAATCTAGAATTAAGTATTATTGAAACTATGTCAGGGATTCTGGATCTTTTTTTTTTTCATTAACAGGAAAAGAGGCTTATGCTGGCAGAAATGGGCTTTATTTTCCTACCAGGCTATCACACTGGCAATTGAAACTCAGAGACAGCACCAGAAAATGCTACTAAAGGCTCAGTTTTCGCATCAGAATTAAAGAATGTTTATGACAGCTATGCTGAAAGACCTCTCCATTCTGGCTGTGCCATGTAAAATGGAGAGTGCAATTTATCCTAAATTAGTTTTAAAATTTTTCAATCTGTTCCAGCCTTACAGTATAATTCTTCAAAGAAATATAATTAAAGTACACGCACAATCTTTGTGAAGGAAAACTAAAATATTGTTTGAATGAGCCTATTTCTTAACAGACTCTTGTAAAAGAAGTATCTGTCTGTTTTAGAAATGAAAACTTATTCATGAAATAGACTTAATCTTTGTTGCTTTTTTTCAATATAAATGATTTGTTGATCAGATTTATTTATTATAAAAGGTATAAAGGCAAATGCTGACCTGCTGTATATCTCACTGTATTTGGCCACTCATTTTCAGGAGCTGAGCATCTTGATCTGTGTCCTCGTCTTACGTCTTAGGGATACACATTTAGTTAGTTTCAGTGAGGTAGACTTAAACATAGAAACCTTTGGAAGGAGAATGGAGACCTTTGGTGTCTTTTGAATTTTGTTGCTATTTCTGTTTTTGAGGATGTCATTTTTATCCCTTTTTGATGCAAGATGGTCTGACTCTCAGCGGTGGGATATTCCACCATCAAATTGTGTGCTGGGCTGCAGTAGGTGTGTTGTTAACTTACCTGCTGCCCAAGCAATCCTCAAGCCTTGCCTCCAACACCCAGTAAGGCCATGTTGGGAGAAGGGAACTATTCAGCTCAGAACTGTGTCCTGATGGCCATTTTCACTTTAAACCTCCCCCTTTTCTAAAATCCCTTATCCAAGTTGCTTAGTCTCTTTCCAGGTTTGCCCCTGAGCCTGTAAGCCCTTAAGCACCTGAGTCTTGTTTTCATCCCAGTGGCACTGCTGGCTTGGGGCACCAGGACTGCAGTGGGAGTGCTCGGGGAGCAAGAAAGGGCCACTGTGTGTTTGGCTGCTGGCAAGCTGCAATGTGTGCAGTCAGTGTCAGCTCTGCAGGCTCTAGAAGGCACAGATGATAAGCATGTGGACTTCTTTAGGTTCCTCCAGGAAGGACTGGATGTGCAGTTATAGAGGGCTGATCCTGATATTGGTCTTACAAAAGCAGTTTCTGTCCTCAGGTACTTTTCGAAATCTGACAAAGTCTTCTTTCTCTAAGGAGCTCAAAATGAGCAGGGAAGGGATGGAGTGTGTGTGTGTAACTGTATGCAAAGACAATGAATTGCAGGTCTTTAAACCTGACATCAGGGGAGTATTGCAGCCATCTTCATTCTGTACCAACCAGGAATTATATCTTTCTCTCTCTTTTTCTCTCATCCCAAAACTTAATTTTTGTTCACTGCCTAGTTCCATGCTTAGATTGGTGCACTATGTCTTCATGTTCTATTTAATATGGGTTCTGTTTTCTGATAGTTGGGAATATTGAGATAGAGAAGATAGTTATTTTTGCACTTTCATTGCTACGCATTGTGCAAAGGAAGTGTCACTTTTCCTCCTGTTCAGAGTATTTAAAGAAACTCCTTAAACTAGCAGAAAGTGATGTGCTAATACAGGAGAAACAGCTCTAAAGGAGAGAGTTGCATATGAGAAACAAATAATGAAATCAATAATCTAACTAATTATAAATGAGATTAGCTCATTTGGAAGAAAGCTAAGCAAGATACATTGGACTCAACTTTTAGTCAGAAAGTGAGAAGTGATTGTTACTGTATTTTAACAGGTTAGTCCAAATAATTTCTCTGCCCATGTGCTTTTAGCTAATTCCCGGATGGGAAACAGGCTGTGGTAGGTTAAATGATCATGAGATGTACTCTTAAAAGTTGTTTTTCTTTGTAAAGATTTTGGTTAAGAGCCTGCTTGCCTTACTGGTATGACTCAGATGTGGATGGTAATGTTCAGCTAGGGAGACTCAACCAATTTCATTTGTGTTTGTGCCCAAGTCTTCTGTGATGTTGTGGAAATAAGAACATATGGAAATACAGATGCAATTTCTAGGTTTAACTTGGAACTTTGATATATTTTGCAAGAAATTTAGGTGAAATAGCTAATCAGCACAATCCATTTTAGTCTTACTATGGATTGTGATTGGAGTTACTGAATTTCTGTTATTCCATCAACACCATTTGAAGCTGTCTTCTGGTTTAAATATGTGTGAGGATTACACTGTAAAAGTGTTCACATTCTATATATGCCACAAATTGTCCTGGACCTCTTTTGCTCATCATTTATTGTTGGTACCTTTCTTTCACTGTATCATGAAACAATCTATTCAGGATATTTACACTTCATCTGTGCATCCTGATAACTTCTACAGTGAACATTCCCTAATGGTGTTCAAAGAGTTCCCTTGGTGCTGCACTTGTCTCATAAGACCTGATAGAAAACTCCTTGCTGCTTTTGCAGAGGAATTTTCTGCTGACCTCACAGTAAACTCAGAATCACATACAGCAAAATGGGTAAAGCTCCACAAGCAGGAAAATATTTCTGCATGTCTGTGAAGGCAGCAGAGACTAGCCCCAACAGGCAACATAATTAATAACCTGCAGTGTTTTGTAAAGTCACATTTGCCAGGGATTTTTTTAATATACAATTTCTGAATTTTTGACCAGTTTCATCAATTGTCTAAGAGATGTTAGCAGTTCTACAGCATGAGTGGTAAAAACAGTTCTGGGCTACTCAGTTTATTCTTTTGGGCACGTCTCCATCTTTAAATGAGGAGACCACTTTAGGGCTGTGCAAGCTCCTCACCATACTGGACAGTGCTAATTCAGTGGAAACACTTTTAGGGTTGAATTTTTAATATGTTTTCTTAAAATTATTTCGGATACCACTGGGATAAAATAATCTAATTTTTTTCCTGTATGATAGTTTTGCACCTACTTTTTTCCCCCATAACATTTTCAGATTTAAAACTTGCATCTCGTGTTCCCTTTCAGATGTGTGTATGATTTTTATAAAAGTCAATTTATTGTCTGTATTGCGCCCTCTTTTCTGCAATCAATTCTAAAGCATACAATGGTACAAGGACATGTTTTAAATCAATGATTGAGTTAAAAAATATTTGTCTCTTTAGATTTTGAAAAATAACTGATTGCTTGAAAACATCTGAATTCTACATAAAGCACATCCTATACCTGTGAGTAAAGGAAATTTTCATTTTTAAAGACTCCCACTTACTTCATACCTAACTCTCACTAAACAGCAGTTAATGCTTTTTTATTTTTTTTTTTTGAGGGGAAAACTAAGATTTGCAGTATGAAAAAGCAGATTTTTCTTTTTTTTTCCTATTGCAAGGAAGGCTTCCCACTGTGCACAGCAGTGGTGTTGCTGTCTCACTGATTCCTAAAGTTCATCAGAGTGTAGCAGGCTATGAGCAGCAGAGATGAGGAGTTTAGTCCAGGATGTTCTTGCATCATCAGCCAAAGGCATTTGTGCATCTCTACCCCCTGTGTTCAGAGCCCTGCAGCTGAAACCCTCTGCCATGGGAGCTGGGCAGCTCCCTTAGCACAGGGCTGTGAGAGCAGCATTGTGCTGGGCTGGACAAACAAAACCCACACTAAGTCCAGACAGCATCAGTTCAGGCCTAGTGACATTCCAGCATTTCACTCCTTTCGAGTAGAAGCAGCTTGTGCCACTTGTGGCAGAGCTGACCACATGTGCCCAGAGGTCAGGGGAAGAAAAATGCTCCATTTCTGTCTGACTGCCCTGGCAAACCAGCCCATCTTGCATCTTATGTAGGAACCAAGCAAGAGTTCCATTTAATTTCCTGTCCTATGAGGAATGAGAAATGTTACATGGGTGAATGGGAAATGAAAGGGAGTAAATCATTAGTATTTTCAAACTCTGTTTTTGCTAATAAATATGCAAGTTTGTTGCCACTCTGAAGCTGCAGGGAAAGATTGACTTAAGCTTTGTAGATAGTGTTTACATTTTCTTTAAGGTGAGATTCCTATTCCCTGTGTCAAGGTTATCTCTGTGATAGCCTTTGGAAGAGTCAGAGCACTTACCAATGGATGGATGTTCACAGGTTTGACAGTCTCTCATTGATCCTACTCTTGCGTGAAAATGGCTTTATCAAGCCTATAATTAGAAATGAAATAGTCTAAAATGGTTTCCACACAGCTTGGCTTTCAAAGAGGTTCCAGTTTCACATAACTTCATATAAACAGAGAATCAGAAGATATAACCAGATACCACAGTTCCTGCTTACTAATTGCCATAAAGCAGAGCCATCTGCTTTGTACAAAGTCTAGGTCAAAAAAATCCTTCTAAACTGTGACCTTTGGGGCTCTGTGGAACTCGTTCTTGATTAAATAAAACCTTCTTAGGAAGTTATTGGGAAACGTGGTGTAGATTCAGTCTGAGCAGAGAATGTAGCTGATTTGATTTCTATATAATCTTAAGCAGATAGTTCTGAGTCAGTCTATCTTTTGAACTTTTTTTTTTCTTAACCACATTAATTTTTCATAAAAACTCAAGTTACAAGTGAATTATTTCAATTTTTAAAGTGATTTCTCATAAAAGTTAAATTAGATGACAAATGAATGATTTAGACATAAATTCATGACAGCTAAAGTGAAGCTTCATCTGTCTAAACCAAGCTGAGAACCTGGGCTGGGGAAGTGAGGGGCATCCTCCACTCTATGCCTGACCTTGTTTGGAAGACATGTGCTCAGCACAACCTGAACAGAGCAAAATAAAGATGATTCAGCTTAACAAATACAGTAGAGTACTTGTAATTCCTCACTTCTATTTCATTATGACCAAAGCTCATATCATGGATGCCTTCAAATGTGTATCTTTTCCGTATTTTATTTAAATATTTTATTCATTATATGAAAATAGTTTCTGTGATTTAATAATCAGTTCTTTTTCTCTGGTTTTCTTTTGGCATTTGTGACTATTATTTTTGGCTGTCTATCTCTGGCCAAGCAATTGCCAATTATTCACTGCCAGATTCAAAATAGGAGTGTTATTGCCAAAGCAAAGAGTACATTATTTTGCAGTTACACAGATCTTTCCAGCTGAGGATCACAACATATTTTGTAACCACTAATGAATTTAGCCACTTACCACCCACCAAACCTTCCCATTCATGCCTTAGGGTTGAGAAGATAAGGTATGGAGTGCAGCAGGATGAGATCTGCCCTTTCCAGGGCTGGAGGAAGTTAGCACTGGGGGAAGGCACTAGAGTGCTGCACACAGAGAGCATGGTCTGGCATTCCAGACAATTCCCCAAAGGCTGGAGTTTCTCTGCCTGGTCCACGACATCCCGCTGCTACAGCAAACAAAGAAAAGCTGTATTGTAACTTGTTACTCACAGAAAATGTATCAATTTTAACACAGGGTGTTGTGTGAACGAAATAGATTAATGTTTGAGAGTAAGGGTATTCTGAATCTTTGGTAGCTCCCTTCTGGTTTTGTGGAAGATCCAGGGAGGAAGCCAGTCAGGGAGGAAACCCAATTACCTTGACTGATGAAACTTCATCGTGGTCCCACTGCTCCTCTCAGCAGCTGGAGTGGTCAGAAGGCTGGCTGTGGTCTGCAGGACCATTTGCATTCTTAGCAAAATGCTGTCAAGTTCTGCCGTGGAGGAGAGTTTCTTACTGAAGTAGATGATCCCTCATGTCTGAGAACTACTGACTTCTATATTTAACCCATCTCTTAAATGTCTCTCCAGCATCAGGATCATAACTCTGAACATTCCCCCCAGACCATGGCATCTTCACGCCTCTGAATGTCCTTGTCAGGACTGTGCTGGCACAGCAGCCAAGCTCTGCATTCCACATTTCTGGTGATGTTCATTCAAGTAATGGTCATCTCTTCCCCATCTGCAGTGGATGATGGGTCCCCTCCAATCTGAAAGGATGTTGTTTTTAGTTACTCAGGTTCAAGATTGTGTTACTCATTTGTAACCCAGTCTAAAGCTGTGATGGCAGTTTACCTTTTTTTGCTCTCAGCTGCTGCAGGGACAGATATGGCTGGTGACAAAATGATCTTTCTTGGCTGCTAAATGAAAAGTTCCTCACTGCTGTACTTTTTTCAAATTGCCAGAGAGACAGTTTTTGCTGTGGGAAGCACCTCACATACCTGATCAATTTCTGTAAAACACCAAATACCTTAAGAAGCCAGTAAGTGCAGAATTTTGTTGGATTGGACTGTGCCATTTTATTAAAGAGGCATCTTAAATTTGATACCTAATATATGTTCTGAGCAGAGCAGCAGCTGGGGGCAAACAGAGGCTGTTTTCCTTAAAATTCAAAGTGCAGTAGCTCAAAGACAACCATCTGTATGCGTTTAGGGAACCTGAAATTACCTGGATGCCTGGAAATTCTTTTGTAATTATCTCAGAAAAGAATTATGATATATGACAGACAATTCTCTAGCTCTTTCATTCCTACTTTGATAAAATGTACTAAAAATCTGCTGCCTATTTTATTCCTTGCTGGGATTAAAAAATCCCACAAAGAAACAAATAAAATAGCATCCTTTGAAAGATCTGATTGGAAAGTGTGTGTGTGTGTGTTGTAAAGATTACACATTTTAAATACAAACAAGGGAGGACTGAAATTTACTACAACAACTTCACTGAAAATTATTCCATCACTCAGATCAAAGGCAGAAAAAAATCACAGAAACATTTGGAAGAAGCAGCAGTGCCAGAGCATGATTTTAACTATTTTGGGAAAGCAGCTGCTTCTCTCTGACATGGACTTAAAATGTAGGATATTCTGTAAGGTGGATTGGATCATTCAGATCATTCCCTACAGCGACTTTTTCATGGGAACATTGAATAGCATTGGTTTTTTGGGGGGGAGAAGAATTTATTTTCTTTCTCCTGTGAAGTCACACAATTCCTAAATAGCAGTTGACTTTAACCTCTGAATGCTTATTTCCAAATACTCAGTATAGAATGGCAAGGATAATGTAAGAACATGACCTTATTTTATACTGATATGTTGATTTTGTGTAACTAAAGAGATGCAGAAGATTAAATTGGCAGTGCAAGCCAATGCTGAACAGTCACTGCTACTTTAAAAAGCTCCCTTTAGTTGCAGAGAGGAAACCAAGCTGAACAGAATGTCACCAGATTACTGTCTGCAAATTCCAGAAATAGGAAAATTGGATAAGCCCTGGTTATTGGATAGTCTTAATTTCTCTTGGCTTAACGTTTGTTCTGGCAACTGCAAATGATAGGGATGATCTTCCCCCATCCCTCCTGCATCTCAGAGTCATAGGAATCACAGCTGGTTTCAGCACAGACCCCTGCATTAGAACTTTCTGTGCTTGACAGGCTGTATTTGGCAGCATGAGAGTAATATGCTTGCTTTATTTGATTTTGCATTTGATTGATTGCTTTTAATACAATTTATTTTCTTTCTTGTGGTTTATCTGTATTTCTTGCTGATGGTAGCAATATCAATCTGTACCTCTTGTCATCTATGGCTGGTTTCTATAATTTTCAAAATAATTTTTGAATGAAGGCAGATTGCTGCATCTTTTTTAGGTTGGATGCTATATCAATTTTTAACTCTCTAGCAGCACTGGAGAATATGGTAAAATATTGTATCTGGTTCAGGATACAGTTGCAAACAGAAGGCTTCAGAGTCTTTGTGATTTACTCTGTGTTTCATGATGTGACAGGATAATGTTGTAAAGATTTCTGGCATTTTGTTTCATAATATTTTTCCAGTGGCAAGTGTTGTGCATTTTTCTCTAATGGAAATGTTCTATCTTCTTACCCCTTTTCCTTGTTTCCTCTTGGCACCTCTTCCCCATTTCTGCTAAGGATCAGGGTCACTGGTCCCAGGTATCAATTCTGACTGCAAGATTCCCATGCATAATGGCAGGAATCTGACTGCATCCATTGATGTTTCAAACAGTCTGATTCCTAACTTCTTTTGGCAATGTTCTCTGACTTCGGGTCTATCTAGAATAGTAGCTTTATTTTCTAGTGGTGCCCTTGAAGTGTCCAAAGATATTGTCCTGAATAACTTTGTGATGGCATGGGTTGGACTCCAGGCAGGAGCTGAATTTCTGCACCTCAGAAATTCTGCACACCAGTGCAAGGTGGGTACTGCAGGGTGCTCACCAGCAGCAGGTACTAGAAAACAGAGTTCTGAACCTGCTGACCAAGCTGAACAGAGTAAGAGAATTTTCCCCTGAATACTGAAGGATAATTGTAGAAATATTCAAAATTCAGAGAAATAAATATGAAAGGCATTTCCTGTAGAACAAAACAGGATGGATAAGAGGCTAATTGGAACTGTGGAGGTTGAGCTGTAGCCATGACTTCTTCAAAAGTTGTGTTACGATAATAATATATGTGCATGAATCTGTGCCTGGTATTGACAGAAGGAAGAAAAAGGTCTTTCTTGAACTGAATTAAAAATCTATTTATAAGCACTGGGATTTGTGATGGAAAGGATTCAAATCCAAGCTTCATGGCTTCTTCCATTGTTAAGTTCTCACTGCTATGTTCTTGTCTAGTTTGCAGAGCCTGGTCTTCAATGGAGAATTCTGTGGTTGAACCTCAGGTATTTTATTTTCTTAAATAGCTCCAGGATTGTTGACTTCATAGTGTTTTTCACATATCTCCTTACTTGAGTTTTGACTAGATCAAAAATATCTTGGGTATTTTGTTTGATCTAAATTCCCACATGTTTCCATTGCAGGTCAAAAACTGAGTTACATGACAGCAATGCTTACTTCTTTAAGCTGGCCTTTTTGTGCTCTTGCAAACAAATACTGGTTGCATGCCAGGATCACAAGTGGGTAATTAGTTAATTAAAAACAATTCTGGACAGGTGGTGAGGCAAATGAGCAAACAGTTTCTGCCTCACTGGAAAAGGGAGCTGTTTTGAACACTTCTGAAGAGAGGAAAGAAGGGGAATCCTCTAAGCAACCTGTGAGCCTTGGAGTAGTAACCCCACAGCAATGCAGAAAACACAGAGCGAGGCTGATTGAAGCAGTGAGTTCTGTATCCTGTTTTTTATAGAGTACGTGTATTCTATACCTTTAACTGACTCCAACAGTGAGTCAGGAAACCATTATTTAACTTAGCAGAGATGCCACATATGTTACTCTATGGGAGATAATAAGAGAAATAAAAAAATCTTATTCATATGGCCCTGTTTTACCACTGAATCCCAGTGAAATTAAGGCACGTATCTAAGATCCATAAATGGATAGCATTAATAAAGCACAGAGCACTATTACTTGTCTGTAATCTCTCAAGAACTTTTGTTTGACTTCAGAATTTGTCTGTTACCTCTATGCCAGCTCTCCTAGCTGTGAAATGCTGCTGCTGGTGCTGTGTAAATGGCTCCTAAGGAGAATTTTTGCTAATAGGTATTGGAGGCTTTTTGGATGTTCATGCTACAGCTTTATTTGTTCTAATTATATCTGACATTTCACAAGCTGCACATTTGTTATTTGACGGGCAAAACATCAAAAATAATTAGGCCAAATGATTGCACAAAGCCAAACAGAAAGCTTTTTCAGGACATGTTAGCTGGCTTTTATTAATAATTATCCTCATTAAACTTTACCAAACTGTCATCTCGTTGCCTGCTCATTGTTATGGAACTCCTAAACTCAGGTGAGGATTTGAATTTCCCTGTGAGATGAACAATGTTTACATTTGAGGAAAAAAATGTTACTTGTTCAAATCTAATTCGCTTCTTCCTTCCAGCCCCCTTGTTTCTGATGGGAAACAGCTTTAGGTTTTCCACGGTGCCAGGAGAGGTCACTCTTTCTCTTTTGTCCTGCCTGATTCAGGCTCCTGTATCATCAGGGATCCTCCTTTCCTTCTCAAGTAAATTGGCACATTCCTTGAGCTCCTGTTTGGATGTTGTCTGACACACACAAAGAGCACTGGAAGGATTAGCACCATTTGCCTGATATCTGTGTAGAAAACTCTTAAAGAATTTTTTGACAAGTGAGATTGTATCTCCAGGTTTACATCAGCCATCTGGTATAATTATAACAAAAGCCCAGAATTCTCCTTAGTTTCATTGCAGAACTATAAATGAATAGAATTTACCAGTGAATTTACCACTTAATTGAAAGGAATGTTGATAAAAATCAGTGTTTTAAATTCATGTATGAGTAATAGTCTTCTGTGGTGCCCAACATTGGAATAATAATCTCAGTAGAAATTGTTAAGAATTGTTTGACTAACTTCACTTCGAACAAACCTAAGCCAAACCTCAGTTCTCTACAGTATCTCATTTCCAAATTTTTTAAGGAACAGTACTCATGACTGAGTTTCCACTAAAGCAAGAGCTAGAAAGTCCTCATTATATAGTTCCTGATTAAAAATCTGAGCAGGTATAAAAAGGAAAACATATTGATAATTAGTTTCAAACATTTCTTTCATCCCTAGATAAAATAAAATTCAGAGGCTTGGCTGAAAAAGCGTCGTACCCAGTCCCTCATGCCCCAGTTCAAACCTAATGTGAACCAACATCTCACATTCCCAAACAGTGTTCAGTTTCCCATCTTTATTTTTTGTTCCCATTTTTGTACTTCTACATCTCCAGTGACATAGAAGCAGAGGAAAAGCATCAACAACTCTGAACCAGACCACTGTAAAACTGGCTAGTGACACAGGATTGCATGATTTCTGCTGGGCTGGCAATGCCCCCAAACCAGACTGTCTCTTGAGGTTACTGGTTTAGTTTTGCAGATCTAGGAGATTTGGAATTGCATCCAAATGGCAAAGTTCTTATTTATGCTCAGCAGCATTTATGAGATGTGACTCTTCCTGATTTTATGTATATATTTTTTATATATAAGGAAAAAAGGGCAACAGAACCCAGTGGAAAGCATCTCTGTATTAGTGTTCAAATGCTTATTCAGCACTTTCTTACCTAACTAGGTAGGATTCAAAAATAAATGGAAGATTGATAAATTCTTTTTGAAAGAGTTTGCTAGATTTCTACTCTGCTACATTTCCACTACTTTTCTACTTGTTCTTTTTAGGATTTTTTTCATGGTTGTTCCTCAATATTGCCAGCTTTTGTGCCATGATGTGTTCTGGGACCAGCTGGATGTGATGGTCCTGAAACCTGCTAGGAGTGCACAATGTCAAGCACAGGATGCTAGTGTGGTAGGTCTAAGCACCTGCCTCTTAGACTTCTGCTTGATGGAAGAAATGAAGTGTGTATTAAAATGATGGAAAAGAAATAGAGATTTTAGAGCATACAGAAAATGTGCATAAATCATTCTTGAATTTCGATCCTTGGGGAAAAGTTCCTTTTTGTTTTGTTGTTTGCACCTCTGAGTGAGGTAAGAGCTGTCTATTGAAGGGTCTTCAAGTATGATGATGACAGAAATAATAAATAACAAGGTTCTTCTCCTCTCTCCATGCCCCCATTCTGTTGTCAAGGGGGCAGATTATCAAAAGAAAACTGGAAATACTCCATCAAACCTGGCAAACTGGAGCTGTGGCAAAGCTGTCTCCACCAGAGGTGTGACGTGTCCCCTTGAACACACAAATATCTGCTCCCTACTCCACAGGCAGGCTCCTCATCACAGAAATCACAGTGCCTCTCTTGCTATATCCCTCACTCTCTATGGGAATATATGTTCAGCTTGAGAGTGAGAATAGTTCTGCACAGAGAATGCACTTTGAACAGTGATCTGGCTTCTCTGTTACTCTTTCGTTGAGTTTTAACTTGTACTTTACTGCTTTGGGAAACAGAATCACAGACTATGCTCAGTTGGAAGGGACCCCAGGAATCACTAAACCCCAGCTCCTGGCCCTGCACAAGATCATCCCCAGGAGTCACTGCATATGCATTGTCCAAACAAATCTTGGATCTGTTGGTCTTGGTGCTGTCACCACTTTCCTGGGGAGCCTGTTCCAGTGTCCAATCACTCTCTGGGTGAAAAGCCTTTTTCTGGTATCCAGCCAAAATCTCTCCTGACTCAGCTTTGTGCTGTTTGCTTCAGCCCTGTCACTGGTTACCAGAGGGAACAGATTGAATAACTTTGTGGCCAGATCTGTATATCTATCCAACTCCTGTTCCTCTATTTCCTGAGACATGGAGGAACAGACCCAAGTTTAAGTTAGAGTAGAAATCTGTGCATTAAAGAATATTACCAGAAAAGTATCTGTTTTTCATTAAATTTCATTGTATTGTTGACAAACCAGCCCTGTAATTTCTAGGTAGAGTTAATGAAAATATGCCACCTATCCTAATGGAGAAGCTGTCAGAATAGCACACCTTTCCTAATGTAGAAACTGATTTGTAGCCTATCTTTAGCAAATTTGTTTCTGAACTATCTTATTATAGTAGGATATACTATATTTGCTATATTTATTTATGCATTACTTCAGAAAATCTTGGTAAGAGGATACTTTCAGTATTTTTTAAACTTATGCTATTTTTCCTGCAGTACTGAGGACAGGTTTGAGGGATTGGGGCAGTTAAAAGACCAGAAAGGAGATGTGTTAACTGAGCTATTTTCTGCTGATTTCAATGTCTTTGCTCATGCAATTTGATTTCTTTGTTCACATCATTTACTTTTCAATATTAGAACACTTCTCATCTTTATGCATGTGTGGGATCTTCCAATTTGGAGGGGGGGGAAAAGTATACATTGTAATTTTTATCATGTTACAAAATATCTGCATTGTTGTGGGCTGTCCAGGCAGGGAATTCTCTTCAAGAAGAACTCTTACAGTTTCTTAGCATGTGGTGCTGCAAATTCTCTTTGCTTTTCTTTGAAGGAGCATCTTAACCTTCCATGGGTGCAGTTCAGGGAACAGCTCTTTGCTGCAAGGCCTGGAGTCTGAAGTGTTTCTCTGTTACCTCCTGTGCTCCCCTGGCAGTGCCAAGCCCCTGCTGCGGCAGTGCTCCTGCCCAGGTCCAGGTGCTCAGAGCTGTTTTGCAAAGGCTGACCTTGTACTCTTGCCAGTTAAAAGTGTTTGTACTGTACTGCCTTTGCAAGGAAAGTCAGACTGACACGTACAGCAAACCCAATATTGCTTCAGTCCTTGTCTGTGGTACTGCCTCTGGCTACTTCCCTCCTCTGGCAGTCTGGAATGTAGGGAAAATATTCAAATTAACTGGCTAGCCATTTAATCTATCAGTGGCTCCAAGTTTGCAAAGATGCTAACATGAGCACTGCCTTTAGATGTATAAGAGAGATTTAAAATAGATCTGAATTGAAAAATTGATTTCTTCATTTGAGACTAGATCAAACATGCTGAGTCCTACAGTGTGTGTAGGGATGGAACTGCCCCAGTGTCCCACAACTCGGACCTTGTGCCAGCTCTTGGGATATCCAGAAGTGCCAACACTTTGGTCTGGATTCTCAGATGGGAACATGATGTAATAGACAGGATTCACACTCATTTACCACTTAAAGAAACCTGATGTCAAACTCATCAAAAAACAAGTTTATGTTAGATGAATCAGTTCATTTTTTTTTCCTCCTGGCGATGCTTTTTGTTGTTTACACAGTACCCTGCACCCCACAAACAACAACAATAAAAAGTATAAATCAAACCCTACTAGGCTTATTGCTAATTGGAAAAAAACCTGAAATATTTTGGAAAGCAACACCTCTACAAAAAATATCTTCACAAAGCATGCTACCATAAGGCGACTAAACTCAACTTCCAAAATTGAGTGTTTAATTTTCTTTTCCTTCAGCTGGTTTTAATTTATATTATTAAACAATACAAAATTTTTATAATTTTGGAAAATTTGGTATTAACATGATCAAAATGATGGTCCATCCAGGTACCATTCCTAGAGCAATACTACTGTCAGCTGCAGAAAGAATCAGCCTTCATTTGGGTTTTGCACCAATACAAAGTACTGCTGTACTTATATATGAATACCAAATTTACAAAAATTATGGTTCCTCACGTACTTTTCTCTACTAGCTTTTGAGTTACAAATCACCAAAGAAACTACCCCTACCTCATGTGATGCAGATTTTATCATAACTTGTGAAAACATTTAAATATTGACATCTTTATCAACAGAACTAATATTGTACTGATTTGAAGTTATCTGAAGAGAGAAACTATTTATATGGCAATAGAACAATATGTCTTTAAAAGTTTGAAGTGCTTTTAGACTATAGTCCAGAACACTCGGATTCTTAAATAAAGCCCCCAGGGATTTAAATAACGCTACAAGAGGGTGGTCTTTCACAACTTGATTTCCCTCTTCTTTTGCTTCTCAGAGAATTCCATTTAAAGAGTATTTAATTGAGGACATTTTCTTTACTGTGTTTTTCCTTTTCTTTTTTAAAGGTTTAGAGCTTTCTTCTAAGTGTTTTAACTTGTAATCAAGAAATGTGTCAGGTCTGTTGCCAATTAGTGTAGCTCATGTGAAAATGGATTGAGTCTTGGGAAAGATGGCTAAGTCTTGTAAAACAACAAAACAAGTCTGTAAAAGAGGGCTTGGGAACAGAGGTAAGGAGAAGCTACAACATGAGAAATTATTAGTGAGGAAAAACAGAGAGGAGGAGCAGGAGTTTATAGAGATACATTACATATAGCGTTTATAGAGGCACATTTGTAACATTTACTAAAGGTTTACTCAGCTATATAAATTTATTTTAAGGAAATCACACTAGGAGCTAGGTAGAGGAACTTTTCATCACTACAAACAAGATCCCGACTTTGTGGGCTGGTTTATGCTGTAGAATCACTCTCTGTGTTGGTGGAGGAGAGAAAGTGTTCACACCCCTCTGAAAAGCATTGCAACTTCATTGTAGGGCTACAGCTATGCCAGGGGAGGGAAATCTTCCTCTTGTTTTGTCTTGTTATTTTTCGTTCAGGAGAGGGCACTCTCCTGAAGTGGCAACAGAGGCAGTTTTGTACAGACTTTAAGGCAGGAGAAAGGTTCCCTGGCATAAACTAAAAATAATAATATCAACAATAATAATATCTAGGGAAAAAATCAGACAAGAAAGGAAATATGTTTTTAGAGTCATATTCTGTAGATCTACAATACATTATTATATATGTATAAGGGTTATTCTTTCATGTAGAACAAAACATTGTGTCTGCAGTAAACCAGGAAGGAAGCTTGATTTGATTGTAGTGCAGAATGTCAGCAAAAGACTTTGAGCTGTCACATGTGCTGTGAGTAAAAGCAATACGTGCGAACAAGTGACTATGGGGGAATGCAGAAAACCTTACAGAAACCTGTCAATGAACAGGATGACCAAAAGCCAGTGCGTTCAGGACTATGTCCCTATCTTTGTGCTACTGTGTGCCTTCGGTAAATTTAATTTACTGCTGCTCCCTGGAGTTTTGCTCCCAAGTTTCCCCAGCTGCTACACACCATGGAGCAGTCCCTCTTCTTGTCAGGGTTCCATGACTGGCACAGCCAGGATGGAACTGGGATTCCAATACACTGCCAGGTTCTGGCATTGCCATTCAGGGACTTTCCACACATTCAGGTCGTGACATCCTTACGCCTCCATGGACTCCTTTATGCAGCTGTCCAGTTGTTTTGCCACTGTTTCACATGTTGACCTGCTGGGAAGGGGCACTTTGTGTAACAGTGGGAAAGGATTATATCTGTGAGTTGAGAGTTTCACTCTAGATGAGATCAGATACACCACATGTGGGAGACAAACACAGTCTGGGGGTGTCCGGCAGCACACAGTGATCTTCCTGACTGTGCAAAGCTTTCCTGAAGGTGAACAAAAGGGATGGATGGAGTTTCTACCTAAAGGTCAATTTCACCTCCAAAGAAGCCAAAAGAGCTGGGGACAGGCTGGGAATGGGGGCCAGGGGGCAGGAGCCGAGTTGATGCTGTTTTGGTTGAGGGGAGCTCCTCCTGTGACTGGTAGAGGATCCTCGATGGCTCAGTGCTGCAGCCAGGGTCTGTGTGATGGGGACACAGCCCACGTGCAGGGAGGGGGGGGCAGAGGGACCCCCCAGGGGAAATCCATGTGCATGCTGGGGCAGCTGAGATGGGCAAGGCAGGAGCTGAAGCACCCTTTTCACCTCCCTTCACTAAATTTCTGCACTTGTTCAAAACTGCAAATCACTGTCTTTGGGGAAATACTTTTTTCCTAACAGTACTGAATGATGACTTAAAAGAAAATACTGAAAAGTAGGATGCTCAGCTGCCTGAAGTAAAATTTCAGGAGAAAAAAAATGAATGAAAGAAGTTTATAAACATGTTTTAAAGCACTGGAAGAGGGAGGGTTATTCTGATTACTCCTGTTTCACGAGCATGAACTTTGTCGTTTTCAGGCAGCAAAGATAAATTTTAGACTCATTTATTTGCACCATAAAAGCATATATAGAAGAAGATATATTTTCTTTATTAGAAGGTGAATATGTGGCTTTGTAAATATGTTTGAATTGGATTTAAAAACTATAAGAATTGAATTGCTTTGTCACTGGAAGACTGCAAGGAAAATTTAGAAAACATGATACCCTAGAATAATTTTAATTTAGGCAAAAGTTATTCAAACATTAAAAGTTAAATATTTTCTTCAAAACCAGGATGTAACTTTAACATTCTTTTAAATAATTGTTCTGGTTTTGCATCTGTAATATTATTTCTGTAATCTTAAAAACCCAGCAAAAAAACTATGGAGATGGGGCTATCTTATATTATTATGATTAAATAATAATAAATACATTAAAGTACATGTGATGTATTAATCTGAATAATTATAACATAGCTTCATTTGTACCAGTACAACTGCAATGACCTACATAAAATGACAGGTGGATTGTAGCATCTGATTAACAGGTGGATTGTAGAATCTTCTTAACTGTGCCTTATGTTGAAAATGTATTGGGTTTTATCTTCAAAAATAGAGCACTTTTTTTCCAGTTACCAGGAGCTATAGGGTATGTATAAGCCTCTCAAGCCAGCAAATTGCATATTGAAAATTTGCCTTAAACTCTATTACAGTTGTGAGTGGGTATTATCAGATAAACCAAACTTGCCCTGAATTAAGGTAAATATGCAGTAGTGTTTATGTGATAGAGTCATAAAATAACATCCAGCATTAAAGCTGTAAAATAGAATCACAGAATTGTTAAGGCTGGAAGAAACCTCTGCAGCTTTTTTGCAATTTACCATTTTTCTCTTCTAATTCTCCTCGGTTATAATGTTTCAAATGAAACTTGTTTTTTTAAGGAGAGGTGACAGCATGGGACAGGGAGATCATTTTGAAACAGTCTGAAAAGTAAAGTGCTATGAATATGTAGATGAAGTGTGAATGAAGAATAATATGAAAAGTGAAAGGCAAAAATACATGTTGGAGTTACAGGTAGAAAGTAGGGATGAAAACAATTAAAGTAATATTAGATACAGAAAGCAATGCAGTGGGAGGTGCAATATATTTGTTTTGTGCAGCCTTACGTTTGTTACATGGTTTAGTTGTCTCCGTACTGTTCTGCTGAGATCAACTCTGAAAAATAGTTTTATTCAAAACAGTGAGAAATTGTAATTTCTTTTCTTAATTTGTATGTATATGGCAATGGGGAGGTATAGTTTGTTGGGTATAACCAGAGATGCACAAAACAGTTTATTGTACAAGGCGAAGACCCAAGTTTCATTCTGCTATTTTGCTTTGTTATGGGAAAATTGTTTTACCAATGAATTTACACATTGGTTTTTCTTCACCCATATAGTATTTGTTGTCTGATGCCAAATTCCAAGTGAACAGAACAAGGCAGCCTATTCGCTTATATTTTACAATGTTTGTAGAACTCTGTTAAAATTTGGGAGTTCCTTAGTGTGTGAGAAAGTTCAAATCCTGTGTGGTTTCAAAGTAATGAGAGATACAGCATCAAGGTCTGTCATATTCACTGTGACAACCAGGTGAAAATGGGGCACCTGTTGTCTTTGGTGTCCTGCAGAAACATGGTGTGGTTCATTTTGTGGTCTCTAAATAACTCTCTCTCTGGACTGCCTTATAAACTAGTAGTTTGAACAGAAATAATGTTTTGGGACCAAGAAAGGTTGTCTTTTTCAAAGATGTTCTGTATTCAATTTTTGAGGGTTAGTACAGAACTAAGGATGCATACATGTCTGTACTTTGCTACAGGTGCTCTTTTCTGTCCTCATAATCTATGGCTACACGGGATCAGCTTTCCAAGGATAGATATTTTTCCCAGGTTAAGTATTCTGTTTGTATAACAAGGACTGTTGGAAACTGCCTCTTGGGTTTTCTTGAGTACCAAAATGAGTTGGCCAGCTAATACAGTCTTTGATTTAAAATTCTGTCCTAGAATCTAGAGGGGCTAAAGTGCATTTTTAGTCAATTAGTACAATGAATACAGATTTTACAGATTACAATGAATACAGTAAGAAACTCAATCTAAACCCATGTGATAAATTGGTAATGTGTCCCAAGATCATTTCACTTTCCAAATGGGTATATAACTGTGTCCTTCTGGATATTTTTGCTGCATCTGAGCTTTTAATAAGATAAAGTTGAGAGCTTCTTTTCTCTGTCCCTTGTCTGCTCTCAAGAATGGCAGCACCATCTCTTCTTGATTGGTATGAAAAGATCAGGGAAACAGTACAGGTAAAATAAAATCTTGTTTCCCATTCACCCCAGACCAAAGAGAAATCAGTCATTTTGAGAGCAGAAGAGTTCATGAAGCCTGATTCATTGGATGTTTGTGCCTCACAGTTGGTGCCTCTGGTGTTTGTTGGAATGAAATACTGTGCTCAAGACTTGAGAGGAGATAGAAGGCTTGACCAGATGCACCAAAAGACAGACATAGACACATTTGTGCACATCCTGTGAGCATGACTCTTGTTTACCTGATGAAAAAAGAAATGAAATTTCTGGCAGGAGAACAAAGGAATAACTTCAATCTTTCTAGAAATACAATAGCAACATAAAAGAAATCTCTCTTCTAGCTGAACTGTCTGAACATTTGAGATCCAAAAGGTCCCAATCACATCCTCCAGCATGATGTATAGGTGGTGGGAAGTTCAGCTGCCAGGATACCACAGATACATCTCCCCTTTACCCTTCCTCTCCCCAAAGACAACAGATAATCCTCCTGGCTTCAACACAGTTTTCTCTTGAGCTGCTAGTCCTCCATCAGCACTGGCTGAGGCAATCTTCATCTTTCCTAACCTGTGGTACTTGCAGCTGTGTTTCAAGGAGTGCATAATCCTCCACTCAGGAAGAGTGGTGTAGAGAGTAATGACATAGATTACTCTCACTTTATCTCTTGGGAAGCCATTCTCTGCAAACTGCTTCCTTCCTGCTCCTGGTGACTGAGAGAGGCTTTGTGGGCCAAACGATTTTTGGCACTGGAATGTTAGCGCTTCAGGAGTCATCTTCAAATCCAGGCAGTGAAGCATGAGCACGTGAGCCAGTTGTCAGAACAGTAAAGTTAATGAAACCCCTCAGATCCTGAGTGAAGAGAGTCCCCTGGCATTGCCACATTGCTGAGGAATAAGGGACTGCCACTGATTGACCATGAGCTAAAAGGAACAAAATATTTACAAATGTGCAGTTGTATATTTATAAATAAATTTGTCTCCTTAGCTCTATGGTGATGGTTAAAGGAATGTAAAGACTGATTTGCTATAAAACTCAGATAAAGATTTTGCTCAAGTTCCTAATTACAGTCTAATGATAAAAATGCCATCAAATTCAGCAGTGGAGAATTATCTGTAAATAATAATTTACGCTGGGTTGGTCAAGATTTTCCATTCTCTTGAGGGAAAGGAAGGGAGGAACACATGAGAATTACAAGTTGGAGCCAAGATAGGCAAGACTACCAGTAAAGAGTCACCAGGAATGATCAGCCCTTGAATGAAACAGGGGAGGAGCTGAGTGTGGCTAGCATGGAGGCAATGGTGGGCAGGGGTAAGGCAGCCTCAGGTAACAGAGGTGCTGAAAGCAGGTTTTAATTAAGATCTTGGTGTGGCTGCCATTGTGACATGAAATGGGTTGGACAGAGCCTAGTCCATCACAGCAGATTTAGGTTCTGAGTTTATTCCAGTGTAGATTTTTCAGGAGTGGGCAGGAAGATGGTGGGATCATCTCTGAGACAGCTCACAGCTGGAGATCAGCTCCTCTGAAGTTGCCCTGAGTGAGAAGTACCTTCCAAATGGTTTTAAACTAAATGTCAAGTTAGTTGATCCAGTTATACTTTTATTGTTGCCTGGTGGCTCTGCCCAGGGGGATGGATAATGGCATTACCTGTTGGGATGGAAAAAAGGCTCTGGTATGTTTTTGTAAAACAGAATTTTGTTGAAGCAGTTTATTTTGGATTGCAAATCTGAGCTATTAATTTCTCTCTCTTCCTCTTGTATGGGGAGAAGAGAACTCTCAAATTATTTCCAAAAGAAATCAAATTGAAAAAATACAAAACTGCAAAATATTTTGCATAGATAAAACTGTGCACTTGAACAAAAATGCACTTACAAGTTTTCCTAACTGAAGTGCAGTTTCATAGAGTAGGCTTCTAGCTGTTGAATTTACTATTGGCTTGATGATATGATTCAATTTGGTTCTTTATAGCAGCACATCCAGGACCGTTTAAACATTTTCATTTTTGTTTCTGTTTATAAACTGCTCACATGTACATATTAAATATTCATGGTTAATACTTGCGGGAAAATATTGCTAGATAAATTATTGATGTCTTAAAATAATATTTTTTTCCATTTTAATGATTTTTTTTCCAATATGTGATTTATTTTGAACGGTTTTTATACTGCTGATTTAATTCTTAATTCTTTACTCATTTTGGAGTGCAAGATAAACCTTGCCAGGAAATACTGGATGAGATTCTGATCTCCCAAATGGATTTGCAATCTTCCAGTTTCATTATCTTCAGTGAAATTTTGTTGCCATGGCTGGGGTGCATCTTACATCCTGACTCTGTCCTTATCTTTTATGTCATTTATATGTGAGGCTGTTGTGTATATTTTAGGAAAGGGGGAGGTTAATGGTGAAATGCTATTGACCTTCTCTAACTAATCATATCTTAATTCCTGACAATACTTGTATCCATTTTGGATGCTGGTATTTTAAGCCTAAACTTCCCTGAGACACTTTCAAGGTTATAGATGCACTCATCTCCGTATTTCCACAGCAAGTGTGAAAGTGCCAGTTTGGAAACAGCTTAGGATCAGCCTCTGCAACCCTTAGTCCCAGAAAGCAGTGTTTTACCCTGAGATTTCTTCCATTTTATTTAAACAGTGGTGACAAAATTGCCATCACACTACAATGAAACAAAATATGTTTGAAATTGAAACAAGAAGTGCAGACCTTCAAAAACCTTCAGGAATTTGAAGGTTTTAAACATTCAAAATAAGACCTCATGAAACACAAAAATTGCTGTGTAAAGTAAGTCTTGTTCCTACAAAAAGAGACAACGCAAACCAGACATAAAGTCCAGAATAAGACTCTCTGAAAAACCTGGTGTTATTTGCATTCACTTTCAGCTCTTCCTAGCAGACCTGCTTAGCTAATCTGGTGGCATCACTTGTGACACTTATCCACAGGGCATAAAATAGCAGTTTGCCACCCACCTTGAGCAGGTTGTTTTTGAAATGTTTGAAGGCAAAACAAAAAAGTACCCTGCCATTAGAGGCAAGCTGGAATTTTATATCCACTTTTTTTCTGACAGTTATATTTGAAGCTGTCACTTTTTTTTTTTTTTTTTTTTTACCAGAGCCTTTAAAATGGATCTTTTTACATGTGAACATGAATACATTAAAGTGGGAAAAAATCCCTGCAGCTTTACTGGGTGCTAGTTGACACATGGAGACCTCGGTATTCAATGCACACACAGAACACATGTGATTAAAATTGCAATTATAGCCCTGTGATAAGCATTTGAAAGCATAAATTAAAGGGGTTTGGTGATCTTTTATACTCCTAGCATTTCCCATTTCCACACATTCCAGCCCAGGATCTATGCAATCTTTAATTGGAGCACTGAAGGAATTGAGGCAGCAAATATTGTACAGCTGTTCTTGTGATGAAAAGCATGAAATGTTTTCACTTGCATTGCCCAAAATGAATGGTCTCCAAACCAGATTCTTTTTCTTTTTAAATTTTTTTCCCCAAATGTCCTTTTATAAGTCCAAGTGGCTAAAAAATTCTCATAAGAGAAGAAGCTGAGATATCTGAGCATGGGTTATCCTGATAAAGAGAAGGCTCAGGAGAGAATCTCATAATTTTTTACAGATATCTGATGGAAGGATGTGTGGAAAACGGAGCTAAACTGTGCTCAATGGTGCACAAGGACTAGGTCAGAGTCAATGGGCACAAACAGAAGCACAGGAAACTCTGTTTGAACATAAACCAGCCACTTTTTTACTGGAATGATGATTGAATATGAGACAGGTTGCCCCTTGAGAGGCTGTGAAGATTCCATTTGGGGAGGTATTCAAATCATAACTGAGAAACAAGCTGCAGTTGACCCTGTTTGAGCTATAGAGTTTTCCAGGATGGTTTCTGTTCTGTTATTCTGGGAAATGTGGACAGGGTGCCCAGATTCTGTAGATAGCTTTGAATACTGTCAGCATGGTTTCTTATACACGGGGCTGGAAAGTGTTTGCAAGGCCATGAGATTTATTAAGCTTGCCAATAACACAGACTTTGTATCAGGAAAATATATTTCTAAAGCTGTCTCGTGTCCTCCACTTGATAGAACATTCCTTTATAAACTCAGAGGCCACATATATGATGTGTTCACTCTAGGGAACCCTTGCTGTGTTTGTGTTCTGCTGAAGTTCCACATGTGAGAGAGGCAGCTGGCTCATGCTCCCTTCCTGGGCAGTAGAGGGTGGGCTGCTTGCCTTGTGCTGGTTGCTGCAAACTTGATCAAGTGGGCTCAACAGGAAGGAAAAGGAATTTTTTTTTTCCCCCCAGGAATTACTAAGGAGTGAAGAAGACCAACAGAAAAAACGGGGCTTGGCTGAGAGCAGCAGAAACATAGTCCCACAATTCTGAGGGTCTGGATTTAGAGGATTTTTGTGTGGATTGTGAGGAGTCTATTGTTACCCTAGAAGTCTCTGCAGTAGAAAATGAGTCAAAAGGAAACAATAATATTACTCCAGAAGTAGAGCCTTTTCAAAAATTTCTATTTTCTCTAGAAAATTTGTTCTAACTAGTGTAGAATAAAGTTTCACTTTCAAAACTCAAAAGTAGCAATTTAAATGCCCTCCACAGCCAGCATAAAAGTCTCAATGTTCTTTTGAGCCACAGAGTCTTCCCTAAGTTCACATCTCAGCCCACATCAATGCATAGCAAAAGTTATTCTTGATTCTTACTGTTCTCTTCTCCTTTAATCTTCTCATGTAACCAAATAAGCCAGACTTTAGTTTCCTTTCGTTGTGCCCATTTCTGTGCAGAATCTGGAAATGTGCATGGTACATACACATAACTGCCATAAATTATGAAGCAGAGCACACAGAACAAGGATTTGATGTTTTAAAACCTGTCTGAAATGATGCATGTCGATGCCCAAAGAGCAACTTTAAAAAGTGCTTAAATCCTCACTTTGATTTTAGGTAAAGAGCACCTTTTAACTCTTGTTTTAACTGTTGTCTTCAGTCAAAACACATAAATAGTCCTTTGCTGGAGTGCTGCTTTAGCAAGGAAAGCTGCTTTCCTTGGCTGTCACTGTGAACTGGTGCTAATGGGCCACTACACTGGGGTGGAGCTGCCAGGTGAGCAGGGCCCTGGGCTCACCCTGTCCTCAGCTCAGTGACCCTTCCATGTCCTTACAAACACTGTCTGTTATTACAGTGGCTTTCAGGGAACAACTCTGCCCCTCATTTTATGCATTTCTACTTATTCAGCAACTGTGGTGTGGAACTTTCCAATTTTCTACATCCAATTAAGTTCTGATACTGTGTTCATTTTACTTAGTCTAGGTAATAACTTTGCAATACTGTGAATATGAATGCAAGATTATTTGGATACGAGGGTAATTGAAAAGTGTTTTTCATGAAAATACCATGCTTTCTAATTTCCTTTTGCTCTTGTGAAATCTCTTAAATACAATGGAGAGGGAATTCCTCACTCCTGTCTGGTCATTATAACCTGAGGTCTGAAAGATGCTCTGAGAAGACTGCAGTACTGTCCAATAATTAAATGGCAAGAGTACAGCTCTCCATGAAATATAATTTTGTTGTCTTACATACAATGAACTATTGAAATTTTATGGAAGCATTTAGATTTCATTATAAACTTCTCAACACCTGCTCCATTGCTGTTTTTATGATTCCTCATTTTGCACAGTCAAATTTTAAATGCATCCTTACAGAGGTAATTTTTGACCACATGTGCAATGGCACTATTTATTCTGGTTTCTAAATGATTTTCCTTTTTCTTTTTTTTCTTCACTCTCAACATTTATCTCCTTATTGTATTATATACAGTTAAATATGCTACACAAGCCCAAAATAGACCAGTTTAGGAATAATTTCCTGCATGCTAGTCTCATAGTTTCACTATGAAGTTGAATGACTTTACAGTTTGTGTCAGGGAAGAAGAAATTGTTTTTTTAAACTAGGATGTAATTGTGTAAAGGAATTAAATTTACTCATATGAAAGAGGTATGCTAAAGTGTCTCCACTATTAATTTTACAAAGTAAAAGATTTTAATGGGAAGGAGCCACAAGAGCTTGCGCAGATTTCGAAGATATATGTCTATTTTGTATAAACTTGGAGTAATAGAGACTTCTCACTTCTAGTAGGCTTTTTCAGGAGCAGATACAACCACAGAATCCTTAGCAAACTGCATCCTGCAGAAGGAGAGAGTGTTTGAATAACAAGATGCTATGTGTGGGGAAAGAGAAGGTGGCTATTCTTGGAAAGAGATTTTATGTGACTCTCTTCCCCCGTCATTTTCCTATGATTATTTAGTGTACAGGAAAGGGCTGAGTTCCGTTGCAACTGTTTTGTACAGCATTAATTGTTACCCATAAATTTCCAGCTTTCAAACACTGCATCTGCTCAGAAAGTCATCCCTGAGATGTATTGTAATTGTGGATTACTGCTCCTTGAGTTATAAAGAAATAACTGAGGGTTTGTCTCTTTCTGGAGCGTGATGAGGAATGACATCGCTGGATGTTGTAAAACATTTGTGAGGGGCTTGGAATGAATCAGAAGAACTGGGAAGTGCTTTGCAATGTGGATGGGAATCAGGGAGTATCCATGAGAATTGTGTAGCTGGGCCTGGAAACAAAGACCAAGAAGATGATGATGAACTTGTGTGCCTGGACTAGTTAAGACTTTTCATGCTGTCTTGGAAAGGGGGACCTTCCTGACTATATGTGTGGATGTAGGTTTGGCTTTACTGTTCTGTATTATTTGTGTTAAATGCTATATTTCATTCCTTTTGAGAATGCTGGTTTGTGGCACTTCAAATATTTGAGAGCTTCCACAGGGTGGATTTCTAAACTAATTTTGAAATGTAGAAATTGTAGAGGAAACAGCATTGCTGAAGCTGGACTCGGTCTGGTAGTGCCAAAACTTTGGAATTTCCACTTAGCTTATCTGAGAATGGGTTCTTCAAAAGAGACTCTCCCAAATGTAAGATAGAGAGTTCGAGCAAGTTGGGGATCCATGGCTTTTACAGTCCCAACAAGAATGTCCTTCCATGATAGGAGCAGAGTCACCTAGAAAATGATTCCATCTATTCCTTCAAGAATCTGCAACTAAATTAATGATGTCTCATTACAAAAATGTCATACTAAAAAGTTATCATCACAACATTCATCAAATTACATCAGGCATTCATTTTGTTACACTTGAGCTTATCTCTGGAAGACTACAATAGAATGAAACAAAAAATATCCAAATGATAAACACTTCAGAGCTCCCTTATCACAGTGTTCTCAAGCTCAGTAAAGTACAAAAATTTGTCACAGGAATGACATACTCTTTTGATAACCAACGCTGTAGTTTACTAGAGTAAAACATTTTGTCTTTCTGTTTGGATTGATGTAAGTTAAGAAAACATTTACCTGAGAGACAGCTTGTAGTCATTGTGAATATTTTTGAGCAATCTTTGTTGAAAAGACCAGGCTGGGTCATTGTATGGTAAATTAAACAAAATGTATAGCTAACTATGTGGGTTCTTGTTAGGGGCTTTGCTTCTGCCATATTGACACTGTTTTTGGGAAAATTGTTTCTGGATTTAAGATGAGGAGTTTAGACAGGGTTTGAGAATTCAGGTGTGTGCCTACTGAGGCTGTCATAACCAATTTTCATAGAATCATAGAATGGTTTGAGTAGGAAGGCACCTTACAGCTCCTCTTGTTTCAATTTTCTGTCATGACCAGGGACATTTTCCACTATCCCAGGTTGCTCCAAGCCATGTCCAACTTGGCCTTTAACACTTCCAGGGATGGGGCAGCCACAACTTTTCTGGACAAGCTGTGCCAGAGCCTCACCATCCTCATAGTGAAGAATTTCTTCCATACATCTAATAAATTTTTTTTTTTCTTTTGGTTTGAAGCCATTTTCCCTTGTCCTATTACTACCTACCTTTATCAAAAGTCCCTCTCCAGCTCTCCTGTAGAACTCTTTGGGTACTGGAAACTTAAACAGTTTTCAAATGCCAGTTAAAAAGTAAGTGTAAACAAAGCCCTTCCTTCCTTCCACAGTAGCACTGATGTTAATGAAGGGACTGTTAGGAAAAGGCCACTGAAGCATGATGATCAAAGCTCTGCACGATATCTTTATTAAAGAAGTGAGATTTTATTTATGTTTCTCAAGTTCTGCTTGTTTTCTATGCTATTTAATTTCATTTTGTGTCCAGTGATTTTGATTTCTTTTCAGAATAGCTCTTGTACCTCAAGAATCAACACGTCCTAAGTCTTGGTTTAAGAGGACAATTTCTTATAACATGTTTTCATGTAATAGCTGCAATTTGGGTAGTGTTTACTTCTACACTATTTCAGTAGTTCAAGGACATCAGAACTTCCTGCCAATGGTTTCTTTCTTGGACGATCTGTCAGTTTGTTTTTTGTCCCATAGGCACAGCCATAGCGTGGCAGAAAAGCCAAGCACCAGAAATGCTTTAAAATGGGAATGGGTGTGTAAGAAGAGGGACAGCTATTTGAGAAGTTGTAAAGAAGCTGAAATGCACTGCTTTAACCTAATGGCTTGCAAAAATTGTAAGGATTACAAATTAAAAGTAGCCTTTATTTTCAAAATGGCTTGACTTTCCCACCGATGATTTGCACTTAGATCTCCAAAGTTATTTTATTGTTCCCCATTAGGACAGGATTCTGTTTTCAAGAAATAACTTTCATGTTTGGAGAAACAATGCTATGAAAAAAATGTCACAGAGAAAGGTGTCTAGGCTGTGGGCCACAAGAGGTATCTACATGTAGCTTTTCCTCAGAAAAAAAGTGCCTGGAAGTGCATCTACTTATCCTCACAGTGAGATTGAGTGAACTCAGCCCACAGGCAGCTGAGTCCAAACTCACCTGACCAGAGGCGTAGGACAAGTACCACCAAAAGATTATTAAAGCCCAGATTATTACTCCTTGCAAATAGTTCTATAAAGAAATGCAAAACTTCTGCAGAGATAATGGGAAAGGCATCTTATTCCAAATTTTGACAAAATATTTATTCATGTAATAAATTATGTGCAAAATGTTGTCTCTTGCAGGAAGTGGAAAATGTTGAATAGATTTAATTTTGCTGCAACTATTTCATGCATTAATTGCTCTACATAAATTTCCTACCTTTAAATGTCAGAATTACTTAAGAAAGCATTAGCAAGACCAATGTAATTTAAGGTGATTACCTTTTTGAACTGTGAAAAGATAATTAAGTCCAGGAAGAAGTAATTTTTTTGTTGCTTATGTGTACAAATCCTGGTTTGCTGTGTTATAACTTTTTATAATTCATTCTTGCACTGCTGTGTTTATAGAAATATATTGATTTGTAGGATTTGTTTTACTGTGTTGGATGGAAGTGTAATGAAAGAGCAATTTTAGGCATGATTCAAAGCCTCCTAAAATCAATATGGATCTTCCTATTGACTTTAGTGGGCTTTGAATCATCTTAAAAAATGAGGTAATACAAAAAGTTTTGTTTCAGACTGTATTCATAGACAGACTTTCAGCATGTTGTCTGGTAATCCATTACTTTCAAAATTGCTAAGGTTACTCTTCTGCTGGAAGTGACCAGTTGCAAAGCTCCTTTGTTCATTTCTAAGGTTAGATTAGCCTCCCCAAAGTGTTTGAAAAGTGGGCCAGTGTGAAAACACTGCTTGAAAGCATTTCTCATTTTGAATCCAAAGAGCTAAGAGCAGGATTTTTAGATATAACTGTAATGGGAAATGAGAGTTGGCTTCTTGACTGAAATAGTAGGATGAAGAGCAAAATAGTTTCTCCCCATTCCTCAGTAAAAATGTAAACTGTTCTGTGTCTTTAGACCACTGGTTTGTCTGGTTGATCTTCGATGCCTCAGAAAAAACATCAGAAAAAATCTGCATGATGGACAATATCCTTTCCAAGCTAACGCATATAGTGTCAGGCATTCACCTTCTAGTGTGAAGGCTGATGTGGTAGTCTTATAAATTATTCTTCTAGATAGTCTAATCACAGACATCTTTTAATCCTTCCTCCTTTCCTGTGTGTAATAGCTTGTGACATTGAGGAATACAATCAATTTACATACAGTTTGAATGCATGGCTAGGAAGGAATGGAGGAGGTTAATAGAAAGCTCTCTTTGCTGCAATAAGATTTTTCTTGTGTGAAGCTGAATAATCATGACCTAATTAACTGAAAAGGATGTGATTGCTCCTTTTTTTTTTTTTTTTTTTTTAAACTGTGTATTAATAGGTGCTTGTCTGAACCTTGATTTAAAAAGACTGAATGAGATCACGGGTGCCTCTGTGTGCCTTTGATCAGGCTGCAGTTGGCCTCTGGAAACGGGGGTGTGGAGAATGAAAAATCAGAACACCTCTGGAATCCTTCTCCATCTCAAGGACAAATTCTGTTTCTTCTAAATTTCCTTTACTCTTACTTCTCTTCTTTGATAACACTTAATCTTGGCAGAACCTCTATATTGTTGAAAATGCATTTCTGGTATGAAATTAAGAGTAGAGTTTAACTTAACAAATACCTCCCAGTCAGAGTCACTAAATACAGGAGAATATTTCCAGCATTGGTGGCAGACCCAGTCTGCTGCACCAAGTTAATGGATACTGCATGGACTGGGGCCTAAACATGTGAGAACTTTATGCCTAATGTTTCATTACGTTGATTTATTGTATTGGTTAAACATAGGTAATGATTTAATGCCCATTTTTTGAAGACTTCATTTCCTCACAGAGGAGTACTGAGAATTGAGTTATTTCTCTGAAGTGTCTTTAAACAATATGAAAGTGATTTGTAAAAAAACAAACATTAATGACTAAACTTTTTTTTTTCATTTCACCTGATTACTGAAATTTATCATTAATTTAATGTTTCCCTTGTCATCGCTAAAGAATCATAGAGCGTGGATACAAAAAAGCAACAAAAAAATCACTGGGCAGTCAGTGGCATAGTGGGGTTTGTTGAATAAAAATTTGGTATTTAAATAATAGAGCATATAGTGTTTTGCCTCCACTGTAGTCTTCTTGTAAACAAGCAACCTCTTGATTTCCCATTTGTAATTGCAGTATCTGTACTCCTTTCATCACTGAGTTCTCCCAGACTTTGAGTTTGGGTTCTGTTCATTGTAGTAGTGATCACCATGTGTTCATACCAGTCAAGCTCAAAAAAATAATGAATTTTTTTTTATGCATGATCATTCATTTTAATTCCTGGATGACATCTGCTCCTGATCCTCATACTTTTATAGCTAATGAGAATAATCACAAATTCCTGACAAGTCATTCTTATTTACAGGTAATTTAGATTTGTGAAAATTGTGAACAGTCTTTCAGTCTCTGAATGCAGAGGACCAAATTTTGACCTTGTGTGGTTTGCTCCCACTTTTGCATTGTGTCTTTGTGAGGGAAAATTGTGATAAAATTAACTCTTAAATTAGTAAACATTGATTCAGATTCCTGTCAGTTGCTGCTGTATAAGACTTGAAGGGCATTCTATATCTAGCATGGCTGGATTATGGAGAAGATCTACATGATAATATGATGGGGTAAAAAAGCAAATTCCTAACTTTATAAGTGCAATCTTATCAAAATTCTATTAAAAAAATTCCTGTGGCTGGAAGAACAGGAAGGAATTGAGTAGAATTTGCTCTACTGGATGCTCATGAATAGTTGAAATTTTTCTACCAGAAGTGGCTTTTGGCAGAGTCTTTATGTTATGGTAAAATTCAGTGGGATAGAAACTGAAATTAAGGGGCTGGAAATAAAACTAAAATGCTCTCACTTCCCACTCCTGGAGCCAGTTTTCCTTGTTCTTTATAGCTGTGTCACATCTCGCTTGAGGTAGCAGAATAGAATAGGATGGTGTAGGATATTTAGTCTGGATTTAGCCTGATCTAGATGCTGAGGCATGCACAGCCACCAAGAATTTTATTTTGACTCCTAGAAGAGTTTTTCACCTCCCATTCTTTCTTCCCCTGGTGCTGGTGTGGCTGTGTCTGGGCACTGATTTACACAGGGTGAAACTGTGGAACATTTGAAAGAGACTCAGGCAGGTGTGTGTGTGTGTTGGGTGACACTGGGACTGTTTCTCTTTTAATTTCTCCAGGTCTCCCAGGCTCTTTGCTGTTGCTCGATGTGAATATGATTGCCCAAACACCTTCAACGAGACAACTTGTTATCACTTTCATTTAATGGAAAGAAATAGTTCCATTCTCTGGTGAAAATATTGATAATGTGTATTTTTATTCCTGTCTTTGATGTCATTTGCAGAAATAAAGCCAATTTTCCTTCACACTTAGGATCTATTTCTCATTTCCCCCCTTTTCTCCTTTTCAAGTCAGTTAGGAATGTGCTATGTCTCCGTTTCCCATTCTCAGAAACATTAACCTGCAGGTTCAGATCATTCCTGACATTCCCTGAAAGAAAGGTACTTGGTTGTGTTTCCAGTGAGGCAAATATTTTAAGTGGTCAAGTTTTCTGTATGCACAAGGTAATTCTAAAACACTTCAATTTAAGATCTGTAGTTTTCCCTGTGACCAATATCAAAGCTGGAAATATTCTCTTTTAAACTGACTGCAAAAATGAAGTAATTTATTTTGAATGAAAAATCATTTTCCCTTATAGAATACCTCAGATTACATTGTTTTATTTGATGGACTGAAGCCATGTGTTCCTGTAAGTTTTGTATCAGAAGGACCATGAAAAGCCTGTGACACTGAACTCTTCAGGACTTCTCTCTTACACCTTCAGTTTTGTCGGGTTCACCTGAGCATTTAGTGAATCCCCAGTCAGTAAGTCATTTATGGGTTTAAAAGCAGAGCCTCACAGCACCTCTGTCCTGGTGGTTTGCCCTTCATGCTAGAGATCCTCACATTTAAATAACCCAGATGAAAAGAATTCATACCAGCAGCCATCTAGCATTTATGTAAATAAATGCCCGAGTTCATAAAGCAGGTTTTGGATGTTTAAGTGGTTTATTTTTCACTAATCTACTTATGAATAAGACAGTTTCTGCCTTTTCTTTGCCAGTTACAGCTCTGCCCCTTCTCACCCTTTGTGCTGCTGCTGTTATGTGACAGTAGTGACTGCTGGTATGATTAAAACTTGAGTATTAATTCAATTTTTAATCTTCTTTCCTTTGCATGGTTGGTTACATAAAGCTAGAAGCTCACTGGAAAATTATTTTGTGCAGTGTTACAACATCATAGTGCCCTGAATATAGGATTCATATGCTCTCAGGAAAAAGCTGGACCTGTTTAAGACTGAGATTCCTATTAATTTGATGGAGACGAGAAAGTCCCACTCACTTTTCTTCCATGCTCTCCTAAGATCTTGTGTGCTATTTTGGAAGTGACACTGCCTGCCATTTCTCCATCTGTAAAAACAAAGAAAATGGTATTTACCTTCTTTAATGGCTTAGAGAAATATATGTACAAAAAATTGGACAGGTCATCTTGCTTGCATTTGTTCCTTTTAAAATATATTTCATATCTTTTTCCAATCAAAGTATGAAATGTGTGTGCTTGAATTCCTTATGTAGTCTGTCTATAAATGTTGTATCCACTCCTTTACTCCAAGCTGTGAATCTGTGGTCTCTAGTGTGAACGGTTTTTTCCAGTGTCCTGTGACATTCTTAATTATCTTTAGGTAAAGTGTTATGAATTCCTGTTGCTTGGAACAACCTGACTATGGTGACACAGCAGCTTTTACAGCAAGATGCCGGGTAGTTTTTACCTGCACTCACTCTGTGAATTAAATTCAAATCTCTTTGTGTCTGGTCTGACCTGCAGGAATTTCCATGTCAAATGTATAAGCAAACAGTAGGAGCCATTATTGGCGTGGCAGGGTCTACTAGTGTTTCCAGGAAAGGAAAAGTTCAATTCCTTCAAAAGCAGGAGTACTGAGTGAAGGGCAAAAGCAATTTCTTGACCACTATCCTTTCACTGATTAATGCTGCAAAGGAAGAACGTGGAACTAAATATTCATTCCACAATTTGTTCCTAACTACGCATATAAATCTTGATCCTGATTATTTTGGCTCCTATTTCCATTTTCTATGTTGTTGCAACAAATTTACATAAATGGTGCTATCTGCTATTAGCAATGGTTCTTCTGAGTGCCTGGGAATGTAAAGGTACATAAATATTTGGAGAGCAGAAGGAAATGCAGAATAGTTGATGACTCAAAGCTATCACCATGGTTTGCTGCCATGCCATGTGGCCAGAGTGTCTGATACTTCAGATAGTGCTCAGGTTGCTGACTGGTACACTAAGTGATAATGGTGCTTGCAGACAAATTTCTGACCCCACCATAATGATTGTCTGATGGACACTTCCTTTGATAGATTGCCTGATATTAAGTAGTGTGAGTTTTGTCAAAGTTGACAGCAGGAATGACTGATATTGACACTGCTGAATGAGTTATATGACAACTGTAGTTCTTTCTTCAATCTGTCCAAGATTCCCTACTTTGATATTCTTGTGTGTATATATATATATCTATATAGATATACATATTTACTTTTCAAAAATTATTGGAAACTTCTTTGTGAAGTTTTGTGAAGTATTATTTGACTTCTGTGCTTTGTGAAACAGGCAACAAATTCTGCTTGCAGTCCACCTCTTTGCTGAGTCTGTCCTGATAAAATGCAGTGAAGAGATTTCTATGCTACGGTCCCCAAGAAATAATTGTTAGTTCATAGGATCTGAAAAAACATTATTCTTGAGTGCCATCTGTGGGCCCTTTTTAACAGTTTCCTTTTTTTTTTAATTCAACTGGTTTTGAACGTTCATTCTCCATCTTGGTACTTGGTGTTCTAAGCGTGCACTGGTTTTCACTTATTAAATTATCCTTATTTACTGAAGCTACTTTTGCCTGTAGTCTCATGTGTTACTCCTTCCTGAGTAGATGCTCTGTAGAAAGAGTGAAATAAGATATAGTGTAGAATGACTAAGTGTAGAAAGAGTGCATCTCCTTTAAACTGGAGATTCTTTTCCTAGGATGGCTTAGAAATAAGGAGTGTCTTTCTTAAGGAAAGGGAGAAAAAAAAAAGTAAACTTGGGTTCTGTCATTAGGAAAGAATGTCTCACCTGAGTCCTGCCGTGTGAAAACAAAAGGCATCTCATTGTGCCTCCATCTTGTTCACTGGTGCAGAGCTGGATGTTAACTGTGAACAAATTAGTTTAATTAATTATAAGCATCAGAGTCTGACCAGAGCAAATGCCAGAGGCTGAGCAAATGCCAGAGGCTGGAATTCATCTTGGTTGGAAAGGAAAGGGCCTCTAATCCAGTGTTTTCCTGCTGACTGGAGCCAGCCATGAGTCACTTTGTCTTCCAGAAACTGTGTGAAAAGTGTCTGACAGCTGCAGCTCCATCATCCCGTAGGACTGCTGAGCTCTTCATATTTCCTGGGTATCTCAGACAGTTGGTGAATGTTGGCAGAGAAAATGAGAGCTGATCTTTTCTGATTAGCTGGGTTTTTGTGGCTGAAGTGTTCAGTGATCTTCAGTGGAACTTGAGTGATTGCTCTGTGCTCACAGAGATCTCTGGTGGGTTTCATTCCAATCCCTTACATCTATGGTACACCTTTCTTTTTCAGTTAATTCAATCTGAAAACACCTGAGACAATTCTAGCTAATTGATTGCAATGGAAAATTGAGAGACCCATGCATTTTTGCAAGTGTTAGATCCAAAGAACTGAGAACTTTGGATAAACTTCATTGTCTAACACTTATAAGTTCAAGTATTATGGGTTCTTCCTTTATTTTTTGAACATATCTAGCACGTTTATTTGATATTTACTTATAAACCCTGCAATTTTACAAAGAAAGCAGAGGCAAAGTAGTCATTAGGGAAAAAATTCCCGTGTTTAGCAGCACTTCACATTAGTACTTTCTAAGATAGAGGGAAACCATTTTGTAATGGTTTGTTTGTTATGCTCTGCTCTGTTAGTCGAGTTATAATCACAGTACAAGTTAAAAATAAACACAGATTGTTTAAGACAGATGCTTGCTACACCTGTAATTTTGAAAGAAGATAACATTTATCATGGCATGAATTTTTGTAAGTTTAACGAAATAGGTTTGTGAAGAAAACAGAAGGATAATTATTGCTGTGGAAGAAGGAAGCTTGGGAAGCATTGATATTCTTACTCAAATATTTCATTTTTTGCATTTGTTGATGTAGAAGAGCACAAAAATATTTGTTTGGTTTCTTATACAGATTTTTTTCTGTGCCTTGGTGCTTTTGTAGATCTAGCTTACAGGAATTGTACCCTCAAGTGCCATTAGTTATAAATAAAATGGTTGGCCCCTTCAGTCCCAAGGAGGATTGCAATAGGGTACAGATAGAGACAATAGCATTGTCTGTGCCCTTTTCAATATCACTGATGGAGATAAAACTTCAGGAGATGCCCAGTAGAAATAAGTACCATATAGAGCAGTTCATGAGAAGGAAGGATGGGGTTCTTTATCACAATCAGCTGGTGCAGCCACCTCCCTGTTGAAAGGAAAGCCTGTAGAGCCTGTTCCCATACTGCTGGGAAATGCATCCAAGAACTGTTGATTACTGCTAAAGGACACAGACAAACCAATAACTAGACACACAGCTCCTGGGAGAACCACAGAAATACAAATTTTAATTTTATAAATGTAAATACTTACAGAAAGCTTTCACAAGCACTTATTTTATGTTTTCATGAGGCAGCTCAGATAAACTGCTGAATTGCACTGGCTGCTGAAAGTACTTTTGGCAAAAGCAGCTCAAGAGTGTATTTACTAGTTCACTGTTGGTATAAACATCAAGAAAAACCAAACTCTGTTTTTCTGTAGTCTCATATCATGTTGGCTTCAATACTTCATATTTTACTAATTATCTCCAGCACAGTCAGAAAAGCTGTGTTTATGCCTGTAACAATTGTACGCTGGTGTATTTGTATGTGATCTCTCCTGAGCACTGAATCTGAGAAAAGAGACAGGAGTCTCAGCACCTTCTCATATTTTCTGAAGGATTCCATGAGGATACACAAAATCTTGCATCAGTTTTGTTGCTTGTCTGTACATTTTAATTCCCACCACTATTGCTCCTTCCCTGTGGATTCACAGCTGGTAGAAATTAGTACTGCACTATTGTTTTCAAAGGTTATTCCAAGTAGCTTCTGCTTGTGATCCCTTGATGTTCCCTTTGTTTAGATGTTTTTAGTTCTGCTGGCCAAGATTTGATGAAATTTGAGTGCTGTGCAGTTATTGTATGCCATTTGTTATCATATAATCTGACAAGCTGAATGTTTGACACACATATAAAAGTGAACACAGGAAAATTATGGAGGGAAAGGAAAACACGTTCTGTTAATCATTAAAATACATCAATACTCTCAAGTGCTGTAAAATCTCATTTTTACAGGTAAAACTGGGATTTTTAAAGAACTTCTTGAAGTTGGATAGTTTTGATACAGAATGGTTTCAGCTCTCCTAGCTATAGACCAGGATTCTGTCATTTAACTTAAGTTCAATATTTAAATATTTTAGCAACATAAGTGAAGATTTTAAGAAAACCTTGCTGCTCATGCCTTAACTTTTACTGGATCCTCCATGCAGCACAGCTGTTTCCTATTTCATAAAGATTTTGCTTGGGTTTGATTTACTCTTTTCTAATCTCAGCATGGTGAGGATGCTGCTTTTTGTGTGGGCAAAGAGAAGAAACCTCTTACATTTGATAAGACTGAACGTTCCTATGTACAAACACGGTGTGTAATTAACAGACACTTTAAATTAGCTTAGGTGAATGCAATGACAAGTAAATGAGTGAGAAACATATCTTTAAGAAACAAGAACCCCTACAAACTAGAAATGTTTCTCAATGGTTTTCTGTTCTCCAAGACCTCACTTGTGGCAGAGATGGGACTAAATTTCCTTCCTACCTTGTCTGTGTTTACACATCTCCTTCCATAAGTGACAACTAGAGGAACTTGTTGATTGTCCTGATTTTTTCCTACTAGTATACAGGAAATTGCTTGCAGTTGCAGGACTGATTGGCTGTCTCATTGCAGCACTGAACATATTTTTTGCTTTTTTTCTGGGCCAGAAACTGAGCACTAGAGTTCAATACAGGAACTGGTTGTAAGCTTCCTAGTAACATATAAAAATGACACATAATTTCAGACAAGTGTTTCTCAGTATCTGGTTTATGACCACAGTGGTCCACAAGCTGTTCCTAAGGCTTTTGCTGATGATAACTGAGACAAGCAAACCTATTGTTATTTGAAATGAATTTTGTGCACAGCTCAAGGAAGTTGTAAGCCTTCTGTGTAGTTGCAGGGCTCTGTGTCAGCTGTGTCTGTTCTCATTGGTCTCAGAATAGCAGATGTATGGAGGTCTAGTAAAACACCAATTTTTGGCTTCTTGTTAAGAGTTGCACCATGTACCGGAAAAATTACTGCAGTCTGCAGTTAGCAGAAATTTTTGTTACTGAAAGTCATCTTCAGTTTCTTCCTCAAAATATTAGTTTTAGGGATTTAGTGGCCAAAATTTCAGAAAGCAGAGTGACCTACAGCTACAGGACAAGGGCTGACAGCAAAGTTGAAGACACAAAAATCAAGGACTTAAAACCAGAGAATTCAGTATTATAGTTCTACTATTGTTTTTCCAACAAATGTTTGGCAGCAAAGGTTTTACCTGCATTCATATTTTATGACACAGAAATATTCCACAGGGCAGCAGTTTTTGAGGAAAAGGAGCCAGCCTGTCAGTAGCGTGCAGTTAACCCTGGGGTATCAAATATTTGGCAGTTAAATAGCTAAGAAATTAATCTCTTAGCAACTTCTTTTCTTTCTTTACTGTCAAACTCATGTCAAAGTGCTGGGAACTTTAAGGTTTTGGTGTTGAAGTTTATTCTGCACCCTTTTCTCAACAAAAGATCTTGTAAAATAGGGAAAAGGAGGTATCCTGCTGTGTATGAGAACAGTGCTGAACTGCTTAATGTGTGAGTCATAATAAGCTGGTGGGTTTAAGGTGCTCTTACTTCAGGGATCAAGTTGGAATCCATACTTGAGTATGGAATATGTCTCAGGAATGCCCCTTTTCGTCTCACTTCTATTGCATTTGGGTTAAAGATTGTACCTTTGCAGCATAAGTGTATTTTCTTTTTTCTTTTTCTGATTTAATTCTAGAGGAATGCAGCCATCCTGACTAGAGAGTAAATTTGTACTAGCTACAGTGAATCCATTTCAGCTACTTCAGGTTTATGAGGAGAGCCTGTTCTATGCTGCCTACCCAGGAGTGTGGAATACCTCTTTCAGTGAACAGAAAGTTAGTAAAATGTGAAAGTGAGTAATATTAGAGTTGTGATGGAGGTATGACCTTTCAGAACTGTTGGGAATGGCCTTTTATAACTGTAGGTGGGCTGAGGGGATACATACATTGGAAAAGCAGGTTCTGTTTCACTGTTGGTGTGAAATCCTTGCTGGTTGCATTGAAAAAGAAAAACTGTGAGAGGAGAGTGAAAGAAATAAAAACACTTTTCCCAGAGTTGGCAATTCTTCTGACTGTCTCCAGCACTGTTTCTGTGGCAGATTTGCCCACAGCCTTCACATGCCCACCACTGCCTTTGGCTCAAAAAGCTGTAGTGACAAGACCTATCTGTAGAGAAGGCTCATTATCTTCTCTGGAACTTCAGAGGACATAACTGGAATAAAGACAAAATCATAGCATGGATTTGCTTGGAAGGGACTTTAAAGTTCATTGAGTTCCAAACCCCCTGCCATGGGCAGAGACATCTCTCAGGTTTCTCAGAACCTCATCCAACCTGGCCTTGGGTCTTGTGCTGGGACCCCAGAGCTGGATGTGAACCTCCTCTCTATACTCGTTACTTTACTCATGACCTATCAAAAAAAAATTGATAACAATGATTTCATTTTTTGCCTTCTCTTCTTTCCAGTTTAAGATTAAATATATTTTTTTGCCAGTGTCTAAAAGTCCACAATTTTTTGCAGTTGTACAGGTAATTCATGTCAAGAAGCTATTGTACAGGTGATGGGGGTTTGACAGTGTAGGCTTCCCAACAGGGTATTCTCATGTCTTTTCTGTATATGCAGTGTGTCTCTGAGAAGAAGGAAGAAAGCAAAATTACTCCTTTGAAACACGAGAATTTTTTGGAAGTTGGTGTTTAACAAGAAGAGTCTGAGTTACTTCAGGATTTTCTTGAGGTTTTCTTAGCATTTTCATTAGAAAATAAAGTCACTTTTTATAAGTTTTCTAGCTGATTCTTTGATTTTTGACTTGAAGTTTTGGCACACCAGTACATATGTGCCACCAAAGGAAAAAAATGCTTCCCTAAATATATTGTGCTTTGTATATTATACTCTGTATCATGTTTTAGGGGGAGTTCTCTTTCTTAGCTATAAATCAGTACCTGTAACCTCTGGGAAGATTCTTCAGAAAGGCCATTGCCCTGGCAGGATATAATCCTGCACTCCAGAGTACTTTACAGGGGAGTGATAAAACAGTGAATTTTATTTACAGGCAATTGCTGAACACTGTTACAGTTTATCAGTTGTTCTCAAGAAGGAAAAAAAAAATCAGAATGAGAAAAGATAAAAGCTAAAAGCAGAATAAATCAAGAGAGCTTCAATTGCCAGACTGATGCAATCAGGAAAATCATGAACGTGGTTTGAAAAGTATCAGACATTTCTTTAAAAAGGAGGGTTGCCTTGTTTTCTTTTGGCACAGAGAATGATGGAAAAGTGGCTTCTTCAGAAAGGGATGCTTGCATGCCTATTTTTCTCCAAGGACCCGAAAATGGATAATTCCATTTCCAAATGGAGAACTTGGAACAGAAGCCAAGTTCCTGTTCTGACTGTCTCTGAAAGTGCTTTTCCTGTTCCATTGCCCACAGAGGCAGATGACTGACACTTGTGTTAAACTACAGGTAGGATCTCTGAATGAATCTGATTCTCAGGTCATTTCCTGACTCCAGGTCAAAATTCACAGAAAAGCTTCAATTATAATGATGTTAATGTTAAAACCAAAAAACATATGGGAAGAATAAGCTCATCCTTAGGTCTTTAAAGAAGTAAATTAAAGATGGTCACCAGTTTAGAAAGTCTCTCAAATGTCTGCAGACAAATCTGGGAGAATACATTAAGTTTATACTTTACATTTCTAATCCTTTGTGGGAGACTTGAACATAGTGTGGGCTTGATGAACTTTGGTCTGAAAAAGTGGGAATGATTTTTGATTCCGATAGTATAGAAGTACTTCTAATAGGCTGGAGAAATTACTGTACAGCAGACACCAGGAGCTGATAATCATCACCCAGTCAGACTGAAACCCGTACCCTCAGCCCATGGACAGGCACGTTGTGTTGAGCAAAGAGACTTTCTAAAATCTTAAGTGCTCCAGTTAAATGGAGATGAAGATCCTGACTTCTTTAGGATACTCATGCCCAGTTTTGATATCAGTCTCATGTCCTTTTGAATCTTGAAAGATTCATCCTGTCAAGATCCCTTCAGCAGCATTTCCTGCTTGTAGTGCCCTGCATGGTTTCCTTCGGCTTTTAGCTTGTGTGTTAGAATAATGAAGGGTCAGACAGAAAAAGACTCATGTTGCCTCTTTTGGGGACCCTGCTGCTGAAAGTCTTTGTCTGTAGATGGGACAGTTTGCACATGTAGATCATGTTTCTGTGATTTTCTACTCCAGCTATCTTGACAGAGTGGAAGGTTGCAGCTCTCAAGGTCATTCCAGAGTATCTTGTTTCATTTCAGATTTTTATTTTATTTAGTGGGCTTGGATGTTTGTGAAAGCAATTTTTATGTGCTGAGGATTTTTCTGAGTTTCATTAGCTGACAGGGTCTCAGTTACATTTCTTCAAACACTTGTGATATTATGCTCTAAATCCTTCCCTTAGCCCTGGTGTCAATGGGGGGACACAGGCCTTTACATCTTTAACCATTTTATTTTATGGGGACATGAATTTCTGTGCCAAAACCAAGTAGGGGGACATGTCTACAGTGCACAGCACCAAGGGGGGTGCAACATACTCTCCTGGCTCTGCACAGGGCCACAGCTGGGACTTCTGGAACGGCTATAGGGAACGACAATCAGGTCCTTTAGCTGGATGCAGTATTTTTGACACAGTTCAGTTTCATTAATCCTTCAGAGACTGTATAGCCTCATCTGTCCCTTTACACACACATGACTTCAGAGTGCTGCAAGCTGAAGCTGTGCAGGTAGAAACTTCTGGGTTCTCTTTTGAACAGAAATAGCACAGTTTGCACGAAATCCAGGCTTTGCTGCTATTATGGGAAACAGTATGGTGCAGCCTTCCTGTAATACATGGGAAACATTTCTGAATCCATTGGGAATAGGATAAAAGGATATGATGGATGTGGTGTCCTTTTCTTTCAAGTTCTTTTAGGAGCACTTATGAGCGAGGTGGTAAGTCAAAGTTACTTTTTTTTTCTTTCTGCTAAGTGGAAGGAAAGTATTAAGATCTTCTCTATTTAGATAAAAATTGGAGTTGAATTTGGATGGACACCAACTTATTGAACAAAATGCTGAACTACTGTATCTTCTGTTAGTGATGTAAATCTAAGTATTTTTTTTGTTTTTTTTTTTTACTCAGAATCTTTAATCCAATGCAAATCCCAGGTGAATATGTGGATAATTCTTGAGTTGATCAAAATGCCATTTTCCAGCAGTCTTGAAGAGAGAAAAATGGTCCTGGTCTGTTTCGCATTTTTTCTACTCTCTCTTTTCAGGGAAATATCATTTGCCAAAGCAATTGTAATTTGTATGCATTTTTATGACTTTTTCTTTGTTATTTCATGAAGCAAACTTTGGTAATGTGCTGTTCTTTAAAGATGTGGGTTAGCTGTAAGGTTGAAATAGGGAATGCAAAGAGCACAAAATTAGGCATCATTTGCTGGACTGAAGAAACTGTTTTACACATATAAACAACTCCTGGTTTCGAGCAGGTGAATCTCTTTCACAAAGGAGGTCTTTATGAAAATTTGAATTCCTTCCTGTAATCATTGAATAACTAGAACTGATCCAGCAGTTCAGTCCTTACTCCTGTTTACAGTGGCACACTCTGCTGTGTTTGTGCAAGAAGCACAGTTTGGAGGCAGAATGGAAACTCCCATTTTACCTCATCCTTACAAGTACTAGGGGAATGTCTGCAGGAATGGACCAGTTTTTAACTTTTTTTTCTTTTTTTCAATTTTCCATCACTCACTATCCTCAGCTCCAAACCCAGATTTAAGTATGTTAAATTCACTGTGTGGTAGGCAAAGCTAGAGTGTTCCTTAGCTTTTGCCTCCCTAGATATGAAATCTGTTCAGGGGATTCTTCATTACTGGACAGTAACAATAGATAGAAATTCTGCTCATATTCATGACAGAGTGAATGAGCAGAGGATTATGAATGGAGTTGTATCATGCTGTGCAAGGAGAGAGATTGATGGTCATATTTCTGCTGGTTCAGAACAGTCTAAAAGCCTCCAGGATGATTTGGAACTGATCTCAATTCTTGGCAAAAGCACAAAGTACTTTTAGTTTTGGGTGCAAATTTTGGGTCATCTGTAAAGATAGCAATTCATTCTGTCCCTTAAATCTGTAAAGATACAGGTCCTGATATGCCCTGCTGTGTGGAACTGCACCAAAACCACCAGGGATGCTGATCTTCTGGAGGTGCAGGGACTGGAGCGGGTGATAACACTAGGAATGCCTCTTAAAAAAAAGGACCAGACTAATACAGGTGCTGAGACTGTCTGGAGCAGGAAATTAGGGGATTGATTTTCAGAATGAAATGCAGTCTTAGATGATCTATTGTGGATCAAAAGAAATGAAGCATCTTTCTCCTCTCTGTTCTCTAATTATTCTAATTGGAAAGGGAAGAGGCCATTGTGAAGGATAACATAAACACCTGAGAGTGCACTTAAACAGAAGTAGTACTGAAAAAATGCCAACTCGTTCTCAAGTGTACATTTGTTCTGTGACTAGAAGTTAGCCTTGAAATTTGCATAGCAAAAGGTTCAGCCTAAGTGGCAGCACCAGAGTGGAATACATTTAATTAAAGACAACAGCAAAGGTAAATGATACTTTTTTTTTCCCTTCAGTTTTTGCTTTGCTTTGCTTGATTAGGAGCTACTTGTTTCAGGAGAAGGTGAACAGAGCAAATCTGTTTAACTCATAAGGGCATAAATAGAAGGAGGGATCAGAGCTCTTGGATGTTCCAAATAAGAGCAGAATTTCCCCAAGCTGCCATCTGCATTGGAATTCACATCTTGGAGATCAGCAAGGCCTCATGATGGCACTTCAAGAGTGAAAAATTGTTTGCCAGGATGGCTCATGTGCACTCTAAAAATAGGGCCATGAAAGAAGTCTCAAGGAAATTCTTCTGTAATTATAAAGGATTCCAGTTTGAATTAAATGAGGCCAGTGAAAGCTTGCTTGAATATTAAGCCTGGATTTACCAGTATGTGTGGGGAATTGTTTTGTTGCCATTCTCAACCTTCTTTTCCCCACTGGAAAGTATGGCCTCCTTTCCATTTCTACTGTTCTTAGTATCTTATTATGCCATATGTACAAGTGTTCAAAGCTTGACATTTATAGGAAACTGGGAGAGAGAATATATATAACATGTATATTAATATAATAAGATGTGTATTAATATCCACTAATAAAAATGTCTTAAAATTCCCATTGGTTCTTGCCGTTGGTCACTGTTAGGCCAAAATTTAAAGTATACTGATATTAAGTAGAGTGATATAATCTTTCAGTATTAGGTCTTCAGGATCTAATGGTTTCACATAACCCTTACCAAGGTATAGAGCTGTGTGGAGCCTCTCAAATTCAGTCTTTCACAACTTGTCTGGGAAGGTTACCATATTCAATTTTTAAGGATATTTGAACAATTCTTTTCTCCACAACGATCACAGCACTACAGGCTTCTAAGCTCCACAGCATTTCTCAAATATACAGCACAATTGAAGTCTCACAGAAAGTCAGTGTCTGTTACCTGCAATCAGCACAGTCAGTAACCTGGAGTTAAAATACTTGAAAGGACAGAAGTCAGCATAAATGTTTCTTAGGTTTTTAAAGGTGAAGAAATATGCTGGTGAAGATATCCTGTGAAATATAGTGCGCTTTTGTTCTTCAGGGGGTACAATTGGATGGAGTTCATGAGAACCTGTGACACAGACTTCAAAAAGTTTCACAAAACTGTTGCAGAACCTGTTGGAGTTAAGCAGGGACAGTTTGGGGTGCTACTGTCAGCCAGGAGTCTCTTAAATACCCAAGGAAATTCAGGATTTTTGATTCTTTTTTTGTTGGTATGAAAACGGAGAAATGAAGCCTAGAACTATACCCATAGAAGAAAGGTTTAGTTAAGGCTTCTGTCAGTTCCTGCTGAGTGACTGCATGTCACAATGCAACAGCTATAATTGACTTGATCTCTGCCAGGCTCAGTGTCCCTCACACATGGCCTGAGAGTGTCTTCCAGGGGTAGATTCAAAAAAGGTGTACTGCCAGTGTCTTTGGCTCTGTTGAAGGTGGTTCAATGTATTTATTTTTGTCTTGTGTTTTACAAATAGACAAAAGAAGGCCAGTGCACCATAGGTCACGCTCCACCATAACTCTGCTTGCAGACCTTGTTGGTAGAGAGTAAATTAACTGTATTTTGTTTTTCTTCTACAGAAAAGTACTGAAGACAAAGAACCTCTTTAAGAAACAGGTAAATTTGAGAGATGGAAGAAATAAGTAATTCTTTACAAATCTGTTGGCAGGCTGTTGCTGATAGTGACCTCACTGCTTAGGGTTTGAGAGCTGACTGTCAGCTACAGGTGAACTTCTGATCATATACTCTTTAAGGGTATATGAACTTGATTAAGATTTGCACTTGTTCAAGTCTCAGTGAGCTTAGGAGAGAATTTGCCAAGTTCTCCTACTCTGCACACTTCTGGAATAGTCCTGGAGGGCTAACACATCATTTGGAGATGTAAGCTCATAATGTTTTGTTTTCAAATTCATGAAGAAAAACAGGTAGAGAGCAAGCTCTGCTTGGGAGGGAATACCCTGATGTGATTTATAAACCCATGTGGATTAATCTATCAAGTTCTGATTTATGAAATATATTTTGTTGACCAAGTATATTACTTTACTGATTCAAAAGTCTTGAAATTAGTATGAAAACCAGCAATCCATCATAGCATTGAATTCTGTGCCAGTGATGCATAGCAGTATCTCTCAAAATGCTTGATTTGTGTTCACCCTTTTTGTTAGTAAAATTCATGTTACTTAATAGCCTTCTTAGAAAATTATGTTAATATGCATGATGGACAGAAACCATTGATAACTTTCTAGGCTTTCCATTAAGGCAAGAAAAGGTTTTCCAAGCTTTTGATTTTTTCAGTTTGATGTAACTGTCTGCTTAAGAAATTTCCATTTAGAAAAGCAAAGATCTTTGATCACTCATATTTTTAAAATCAATGACTGTTTCTAACAGTGAATCTTGCAAGTGATTATAATTGCTAGAAGCTGGAAGAACAGGGACTGAAAGTTCAAGCAGTGGCTGATGTTTTTGGATATCAGCAATTGTGTGGGTTCCCTACTAATATTGCAGAAATATCAAAAAAGGAATTTTGGCATTAATTCATTGTGTTATGGTCTTCAAACAGAAACAGATCTTGTGAGTTTGACACAGTAAATGACTTTGGAAAAGGGTCTTTCTGGTACCATCAGGAATTTTACCACAGAGTTATAAGTATAACTATTGTTGATATTGTATGTGTCTCTCCATTGGGGATTTCAGGTACATCTTTGTCATGTTTCAAGAGCTTAGAAAGGGGGGGAGATGTCTCTGGTAAATTCTAGTCTACATTATCTGCAGGAACATTTTCCTAAAGCAAGTGGTTGTTCTCTATGAGGGCTTTAAACTCACAGTGACAGCTCCACCCTTTTTCAGACCAGTTCATACTTGCATCAGAAAAATGCATTAATGACACCTGAAGAAAGGCTGGGGGTTTACAGACCTGCACCAGCACAGAAAGGCCCTGTTGTACAAGGTGGATGAGATTTGAGCCTTGGATGAGGGAGCAGGACAGAAACAAATAGAAGAGAAATGTCATGTTGATGACTGGATTAGTGTTGGTACACGATTATTTGATGCAAGTATGAGGAAGCTCCAGTATACAAGTCCTTCCAGAAGATGTAAGGCTTTTCTCTGTGTGTTATAATATTTCTTGGGGTTTTTACTGCACCATATTTTAACAACTGAAGTCAACTCCTTTCCTGGTCCCAGTTGTGAACTACTCCATTCTGCACTGAGTGTTTACACTCTGCCCATCACTGTGACGACATGATGTCCACCACCTTTACTTTTCTAATGTGGATGTGGATGCTGTGGAAACTAAATCTGCCCTGCAAGATAGTGTCTGTGCCCAAAGAAAATGCTGCTTAAAGGAGGAATAGAAGAGAGAGCATGTAGAAACTCCTCAAGGAGAGCAGGTTTCATCTTGTCTTACTCTATGCCTCCGTTACTTTTTGATAATGAAGACTACATAGAATGAAATCTGATATGTTCTGACTGTCAGAAGAGTTGAAAATTTCTTTTAGTACATTTGGTATACGAAATATATCTGAATGGATGATGCAGTTTGGAAAAAGTATAGCATACTGGGTAGGTAATTATTTTATTTTTTATAATTATGTTACACATAGACACTGTTTCAGTGCAAGTCCAGGTATACCCAGATAAATCAAGACATATCTAAACTTGGTACTAGTCCTCTCAATTTTCTAATGACCCTGCAAAAGCAGGAGGGGATGGTTAAAGAATACCATGTACAGGGACTGTGTGGGCAAGGGCATCTCTGAGAGGGCCTTATCACAGAGCAAAGTACAGAGAACAATTTGCCTGACCAAAGATCTGAAAAGTAAGGAAGATATTTAGGTCAGTCAACAGAAATGGCACTGGGGATTGTGTCTTAAGAGCCTTACTTCTTTAGCAACAAAAGCTAAGGCTTAGGTTTCCTTTTAATAGCAAAGTAATGGACTTATAACACTTGGTTCCTCATTATCTAGAAATGGAGGGGATAAGGGAGATTAAATCAGCAAGAAAGGAGAATTACTTGATTAAGATCTATATTTTAATAACTTGTGGTCTTGAGTCTCATAGAAAAGGCCACTGAAATCAGAGAAACTCCACTGGATTTGGAGAAGGCTCTTGAGCATTATATTATTGCTTGCATACTCTTTTACCTGTGTACTTACCATTGCTGTTTAGTTCTGCCTCTTAAGTGGTTGTTTCACATAGACATACTATGTGTTATCTACAAACTGAAGGCTGGCAGCTGAATTTGTACAGGCCCTTTTGAGGGTCAGGCCCTAAATCAGTATTCTTTCAGCACAGGCTGCTCAAAGCAGCAATGTATGGCTGGCTCACTCTGAAGCTGCAGGCAGTTTGCTGAAACTACATCCACAGAACAGATTTCTGAGATGGGCTTTTTCTCTCCTTCTTCTTTTGTAAATGGCTCAATTCTTCCTTTTGAAAGGCTGAGACCAATTACAATGGGGTTCAGACCGAGTTGTTTTGAAACAGCTCCTGTTATTTCAGCAGCAGCAGGAATAATTCAAAATGAGCAATGCCATTTTTCCCTTCCACAGCTGTATAGTCCTTCCAGTGAGTGAAAAAACCCTGCATCTCCTTGTAGCAATGGTGAATTCAGTTTGTTTATGTATACATGAATACAGAAACGTGGCAGGGGATATATGTTTTATACAGTTGATACTGCTGCATTTGTACCCTCCTCACATACGGAACTCCAGAACAGCTGATATGGTACAGGGTGTCTGTCTACAGCTATTAACTGTGACCAAAAGTAAACTGTTCATTGTGCCGACAATCAGAAATAAGACCAAATAGATTGGCACAGAGGCTTTGTGAATATTTGGGATAGTCATGAAATGCCTCTTGAATGTGTTGAATTTTGGGAGATCCTCAGTGTGATATGGACATCCTGTGACAGATTAAACTGAAAAAATGCAGACCTGGTATTTGCGGACTTTTTTCTTTTATAAAACAATTAGACAAAAGGTCAAGCGTGCAGTACTAAGTGGCCGGAATGCAGCTGCTCTTCAACACTGTGTTTTAGTCTACAGAACTGGATTATCAAAGCAGCACCAAAATTACCCCCCACACTGATGTTTCTGATGTCACTTACATAGCTTGGGTGTCAATTTGATTCAACTGCCATACTTTGGGGTTTTATTTTTCTAGGTATTTTGTTTGTTTTACCTTCACATGCGCTGGCCCAGAATTATATTCTCAACTATGGCTTGAATCAATAAAAGGCCTTACTAATACCTGAAGTCACACAAAAGTATGCTTCATGATATGTATCAGTGTTACATTGGAAGCTCTATAATCCAGTATTTTATTCATGCACAATTTTATATGTATAAACCCCCAGCGTACACATCCAGTCATGAGATTCTGTTTGCACTGCACCAGCTAATGCAAATATGGGGGCACTTGCAAAGGAAATCAGGGTCATTGAGCCAGTTTTTAAAAATCTCTAAATAACACATATTCTGAGGAATTTTGTCCTCCAAAAGAAGCAACTCAGAGCTTCTCTTTTTGCTTCTAACTTTTCTTCAGTGATGCGTTGCATTTTGAAATTCAAAGAGAAATTCAAAGCTGTTAAGCAAATAGTAAAACAACTTGGCTGAGTAACTGCCTGTCAGGATCCATCTTGCTCTGGTCTGTTCTAGAGTGTCATGAAAGTTTGAATTTATCTGCTTTGGAGATAATTTCAGTTCCCTGCTGTGTTTCAGAACTAAGCACAGCCTTTAGGGAAAATGGAGGGACGTTTATGTGTGACATTTATTAGCCCAGCTGTTCAATGCACTCACCTGTTTCCAAGGTCTGAAAGGCTGGGTTTTTATTCTCTCCTAGCTCTGAAAAATGAGGATTGTATAACAGATTGTGAAAGCTGAAATGGTAGGATGGGTCCTTTAATTTCTTTCCTTGTTATTTTTTTTAAAGCACACTTTAAAGAAATCCATAAAGCCTAATGTGTGGTGCTTGAAACTCATCTGTTGTATGGTTACTACATCGATCATAGCCTTTCACCTCCCAGCTGGGCATTGAGCTGGTAAAGAAAGTGTTTAAATATGATCTTCCTGACATTAACAAGGCAACTGAATTATGTTTCAAAGGGATGGAAGGAAATACAATTTTTGAACATCTTTGTGGACAGGAGGAGGGGAAATTTTAGGGCTTTGTTCTCTTCTTACTGGAGCTTAGTATCATTTCTGTGTAATTCCACAGCAATTAGGGGATGTAGAATTGCAGTGGGAAAGGAAGCCAGTCCTTCACTTGTGCCTTTGCAACAGGAAGGGACAGAACAAGAATGATTCACGAAGGAGTAAATTCCATGTCATGGGCAAGAAGTCATGGTCTTCCTGCTGCCTTCAAACAGGGTGGTTTGGTTCTTCACCATGAGGGCCCAGGTGAGGTGGTCTCATAAGGACAAAGTTCAACAAGCAGAGAGAGGATTTGCCTATTGGACTTTAAAAACCAGCCACCCTGTAAGCTCAGGCTGCATTGATGTGTCGTGGTAGAAAGAATGCAACACTCCAGTGTTAACTGGATTGTGCCACCATATGGTGAGCACTTTTCAGAGATGAATAATCATCCCTTGGGAACAGGAAATTCCTAGAATTGGTCATGTGGGAATGGGATGAGGTTCTAAGGTCACATTTGAAATTTGAAGTATCAGGTAATACTGTCCTTTGGGATTTCAGGTTGTACCTGTTAAAATGGCTCTTCTGTTAAAAAATATTTTTAAGAATTTTGACACCACTGTTAATTTGCATTCTTTAAGCAAAGTTACCCCCTAAAAAACTCAGAGATATGAGACAGAAAGGAATCTTTTCCTAAAGCTGCCAGTCAACAAACAGCCAGTTTTCACAGTGATGCATAGCTGAGCTTGAATGCAAATATAAGGAGACTATTCTGGATTGTGTATGTAAGTAATCTTATAAAAGTGTTCATTTGTAAATGACCATTTGTTACTGGCTACTAGAAATGATTTATGGTACTTCTCAAAGACTGAGTCCCTTATTTTGTGTGCCCAAAAAAAGTGATGGACGTTAATGTGTATAATTTAAACAATATGTCTCACCTGTGGGCGACACTGCATTTTAAGTTTTAACCAATTATGTCCGTCACACCAACTCCCTCATTGCTGATATTTTTTAACAACACAATAATGTCCCTCAAACTGAAACAACAGGTGTAATAGAAAGAAACAAGCTACTGCATATCTCCCAGAAGAAAAGACCTTTTCAAGTTAGCTTCTTTGAAGGATGGTTGGAAACTAAGTGTGGGGAAATTGCTCATGGGTTTGCAAGAGAAAATAAATTCTGAGGTAGATGTATATGTGATTCTGTATACTCTAAGATGAGCTTTTCATCATGTCTACAGCAATTTCACTGACTTGCTGAAGTTCTGGAGAAGCATAGTAATAGCCTTTCATAGCTAGAGAAAAGGCTGCTTGTCATAATGTGGTAAAATGGTTCAACTTCTTTTATCAGAGAGGGGGGACTCCTCTAATTTGTGTAATGGCTTTTTGAAGTGAGTGTAAGGCATGTCTGTATTCCACTTACTCTCATTTGATTCTGCCAGAGTAAGCAAAGGCCTTAGTGAAAATGAAAATCAAAGCCTCGTAAGCCTTGAGTATCCCTTTTATTAAAGCAATTTCAAGTCATTGTGGTTTCAAATAAATTTTGTTGTATACAGAATATCTTGTGCTAAATAACTGGGATATTTAACATGGCAGGGCTTTTTTGAGGAATCAAGAACTTATAAGAATAATAGAGAGGTGTATATATGGCTATTAAACTGTCATGAGAAAGATTATTGAATATCCCCAGGAATTGCTGTAGAAACCAATTCTCCACTCCAAAGTTCTCGAGAAATGTAGGTCAGGCACTAGAAGCTAATCTCAGAAGCTTTTCCTGCCAAGTGAAATGAGCAGGCTGCAATGTTGAGAGGCTGGGTGTGAGAGCTCTTACCAATTGCTCAGGGTAAGAAGGAAGTGAAATTGGGTACTAACCAAGAACTGAAATCGGATAAAAAGCTCAGGATAGACAGTTAGGCAATTAAGACGTGTGGGAATTAATTGTTTGGACATTAGAGTAGAGGAAATAAGGAATTAGGACTTGGAAGAAGATAGTGGTTGGAAGTTGACTAAATAGCCTAAGCAAATCAGGTGCCTTTCTATGCCTGGAGGAAGAACAGAAAAACAAGATCCAGTGTTACTGAATAAGGAGTAATACTGAGTTTCAATACTGAATAAGGATTTTGCTCTGCCAGAGACCATAATTGGATGCCAAATTTTCCTGGGAGGATAGAGGATTTAGGAGAGGTGGTTTTGGAACCTAATTCTTATGTAGGTTGGAGAATCTGATAAAAAGCGTTTGAAGTTCTCTGGCCTTGCTGTGGTGATGACAATGAAAATTGATCCCATGCATTTCAGCAGCTCTCATGTGTGAGTTGCATTTTAATTAGCTTAGTTTTTTCACATTTTCCTCTTCCTAGTCTGCTGTATTGTGGGGCAGAGGTTCTTGAAGGAGTCTGTGCTGGAGAGTTAGATCCAGCCCCTTTCTTACCTTGTAGAATGTATAGACCATAAAACCCAATTTTTTAAATCCTGTGTATTTGTGAGGTCCTGAAGAAATGAAGCTACAATTTCTCAGCAGATGCTCTCTCTGGCAGATCTGGAGTGCATATGGCAGCTACTCAGTTTGCTGTATCCTCTCTCAGCTGTGATGAACTGGTGTGTTCCCTTTTGCTGTTTTCAGGAGTGAGAGGCCCTCTCAGCACTCCTGCAGCCTGCTACCCGTGCTGGGATGGGTGTTAGGTACTGCACACCCAGCAGAGCCCAAGCTCCTGCTGCAAGGCAGGGAGGAAATGGGCTCTTGTCCAGCTGAGAAAGACTTTACCTGAACACATTTATATTTAATAATATCTCGAGGCTGCTGCCTTGGGGAGCTGTCAGGTGCTTCATATTCTGAGTGCAGGGGAACAGGCCAGCTCTCAAAGTGGTTACAAATGGTAAAGACAAAGAGGTGGCTCCAAGAGCTGGTCTGAGTGGCACCAAAGAACCAAATGGGATAGTTTCAAAAGAGAATAACACAGAGTGCTCACAACCAGCTGCCTGATCCACTGCTGCTGTTCTGTGGTGATCAGGGGGATGGAGACTGGAGCTGGTGAGTGAGAGGAAGAGAGAAAGGGATTACATTTCCTTCCTGCTTCCTACAGTGGCTCCCAGGAGTTAATGCAATGGAGCTGGGAGGGTATAAGCTTTGCTAATGACTGGGAAACACCTTCCCAGTGTCATTCCTTCACAGTTACCCCACTTGCTATTTCCTACACTTAAAGACAGCTCTGCCCCACCTCAGGGAGAAGCTTCAGTTCTTGGCTTGGGGATTATCTTACATTGCCATAAATGAAGCCAGGTTACTGTAGTGCTCTCTGATGTGAGGATCTCCAGAAAACGTACTAATAATGATTAATGTGCATGACAGCCTTGCAAAATAGAGCAACTAATCTCATTTTACAGGTGGAAGAAATGAGGCCCAAGAGCATTGCTGGTCTGATTTTTTCAGTGGCACCCTATAGGATGGGTGGCTGCCTGGAATTGCTGAAAATCCAACACTAAGCAATGAATCCTAGGCCACACAGCAAGCTGGTGGCAGTGTGGAGAAGAAAACCAATCCTGGCTCTCAGTATTTCAAGCAAACCACCAGATGACACTTAAAAAGCACTTCTGGGGATGAAAAGTACTATATAATTATTGCTTCCAATATAAATATTTTCCTCTTAAAGTCAAGCTTTTCTATTTTATTACCATTGACTTTATTAAGCCCATGTGATTGTCTTTGTTTAAGTTGTTACAGCGTGAATCATTGAAACCATGTAAAGCATCCAGGGTCTGTATGCAGAATTTATGTAGTTAAAATACATTACCCACAATATTGAATCATCCTCTTAGAAAAACATTGTCTCTGCAATTCCCATAAATTTAAAATCCGCCCCAAACAACCCCTAAAAATAGCTACCCATGCATGAGCATCCCTCAGAAATAAGAACTCTTGTTACTGACTTCTGTGGAATGTGCCATGTCCAGTTCTAATCTCAGCAATCTTGTAGAGCTTTTTGTTGAACAAATGTAAACAGAGCCTGAAGCTTCCTTCTGCAGAGCAACATCTGTAACTGGTTCTAGTTCATGGCAGTGAAGTGTTTGGTGCCGTATTTGTATCTGTGGACTTCAGTATGAAGTTATGGTGGGATCAGGAAAGAGGGAAGGGGAAAGTGATTGCCAGTGCACCACAGATTACCTGGTAAATCCCCAGGTAATCTGAATGTGGAACAGAACCAAGAAAAGAGGAACAAATTTTTGTCATAAAATAATGCCTTCAGTATGTTATTTATAGCTATTAAGAAACTGGCAAGGTGATCTTGCAATGCCAGGAAACAGAAAGAGGCTGAGTGCAGTCCTTGTCATCATTTTCATTCACCATTCATTCACATCTATATGCACTCTTTGTTGCTAGAATACCAATGCTTATAGAAGTAAAGTTTAGACAATGATGAAACACTAGTGAAGATCACTGTACCAGAAGAGTAGGGTGGTGCCTGAAAAGCTGCATGATATTGAGTCCATCCCTCTCTTGTTCTCCTTCACCCCCCAAAAATCCTTTTACTCCAATTATTATTGGAGTAAATTAATCCACTGGTTTGATTGATACCAGATCTTGTTGTGGTTCCAGGCAACTGATTCCTGAAAAAAAAAAAAAAATACAGTGACAAAAGAAGAAAACAGATGTCTCAGAGTTGCAAACAGAAGCCAATAATTTGCTTGGTTCTTAAAAAAAAGGGGCAGTGTCAAGAAGAGAAGATTCTGTATAGAAACAGCATAAACAAGGATAACAAATGGTTTGGGGGCAGTGAATTGCACTCACACCTGATGGTGCCTTGTAACCAAACAAGGATCATACTGAGAACATGTTATTTTCCTTCCTGTGGTCTTATGAAGTTTATTGTGTATGTTTTTGGGGATGTTATGATTTTGAAGTTACCCGCTGTATGGGTTCTTTATAGCTATGACTGTTTTTCTAAAATATTCTTTATTAATTTACTAAGCCATAGAAATTGAGAACACTGGATATGCTTTACTTTAAGTATTAATTCTTCAAGCAGGAAGACCTTTGTTTTCATAGCTCCTTGTCAGAAACGGAATATTTTAACAGATGTACAATGTCTATTAGAGACAGTTCACTCTAATCTCATATCAGTTTTTACACACTTGAAATCAAGTTTTCTGTTGGCTATCACCTCACTTTAATGGCATTTTTATAAACTATGTGTATTATCTTGCAGCATCCCTTAAAACCTTTCTTTAAAAACAGCAGAATTGTCACATTCTTTGTAGCAGAAGCAAAAGGGCTTCTGTTTCCATTGTTGGTAACTCTGCTTCTATCTCAGTTGATTTCATCATTATGTGCTTGAACTTTCTGAGTCCATTAATATGTGTATTGAGTAGTTTTTAGGGGTTTTGTCTGCTTCTTTTTTCAAGCTCTGTACACACAAGTTCAGGTGGTGAGAAAGCTCAAACAGAAGACATGCAATGAGGCTCTGGGGCCTGAACTTCAGGGCTGCCTTCACATTTAATCCAGGGTACTGGAGACCCCCCTGGACTTTCTTCCTCTCCTTTTTTGCAGTGTTGTAGTTCATAGGAATGCTCAGAAATGCAGGTGCCACTGCAGCCACATCAGGCATTATAACCCCTGGAGGACTCCAGCTATTTTGGTGTAATCACATGTTTGTTTCTGATCTTTATTAATACCCTGACTCCCAGGAAGAGCTTGTAAATTGGCTGTACACAGACCTACAGCATCAGTGCTGGCACCTTTTGATTGACCTCCATGGGAAAGCAGACACTTTTCATGTGACACTGCTGTACCTTGAGAATGTTTGGACCTGGCTCTCTGTGGATATAGTTGTTTTTTCAGACTTTTAAAGGAAGAGAACACGGCAGAGTTCACTGCATAACCAGAAAAGAGAAATAGATATATTTTGGGGTAAAACTAATGGTTTGAACAGGTCTAGAAGTTTTGTGGTTTAAAGTCTGGGCACATACTTTGCCACTTTGTTTTTCTTGCTGTCATGGACCAGGGTACTGCATCTATGTGAACTATGCTTTAAAATGCATCTCCTGTATTTTTCTCCTTGTTCTTCTGGGACACTGGAGGTTTTTAAAGATATCAAAATTGTTAATGAACAAGTAGAGAGAGAAGTTGTCTTGCTCTAATTTTGCCTCTGTCAGTACACCTATACTTTTCACTCTGGCATCCTAAGTAAGAAGGTGCATCAAAATAGGTACTGTCATATGCTCATATTAATATTTTTATGTATGACATTCATTTTGGGTTAACCACTTTGGGCAGAGTTGTGACTTGAAGCAAAAGAATTTTTTTTTCCTGCCAAAACTAAGTGAAGAAGAGGTTTTAGGTAGGCTGGATAGCCAGTGAGATCTACCTAAGCATCATTTTAAGAGTAAGAATCTGGGTTATGAGGCTATGATTGATTGTAAGCCAGTCACATCCCCATGTTTATATTCAAAAATTTCAGGTGCATTCCAGATCTTAATGATACGCTTTAAAGATACTCAGACTCTGCACAAAGAGTATTAGAAGTGTGGAAGTGTAAAGTTAATCATAATTTTGTTGTGGTTTTTGTTTGCCTATTGCTCTCAGAGGAGCAAAATTACAAAGGATTCTTCCTGTGGGTAGCCTTTAGATCAGTTTGTTTTTTCCTAAGTGGAATGAATTCATAATCCTCTGTTTCCAAGGAATTCTTTTGATCCTATCTGTTGAGTTGAAGTTTATACATTGCAACTTCTCTGTAAGCAATATTTCCTATTGATCTTTTAATGATCCTATTAGTTTCTTTCATTCTCCTAATAGAAATTTTAGCAGTAATAAAAGATAGAATCAGGCAGTAATTAGAACTGTGATTAGTTATAACATGTGTTTCTTTACCAAACCAAACCCAATAAAATGTAAATTAAAGTAATGGAACTGTCTCTAGCTTTCTTCAATTATATTAGAACATTCACTTTTCCTTCTAAGCATTAATATATGCTTTAAAAGGCAGATGCTTTTAGTATGCAAATTCAAATCATAGTGCAGTAAATGTATTACTTTGAAAATTGCTGTTTCTTACCCACAAATGATAAAAAACTATGAAATGACTATGTTAGAGCATGTGGATGTTTGTGCTCTTAGGTCTTGAGCCCACAAACATTTGTATCAATAACCCTTTCTAATTAAAGTCATCACAGGGGTTTCTGTGACTTTAGTCATATATAGAACTGAATATAATGCAAAATTTGGATTTTCATGGACAAGCTTTCGAACTGAGCAGTGGGATCAGGGTTTTCGTCCCTCTGTTAAGCGATTCAAAAGCTCTTATCACTGCAGAGAATGAAGTGAGTTGTGATGTGCCACCTCTGTGTCTCATTACTGAGAAATTTCACAACATCTAGTGACATCTTATTCACAATCATCAGGTCATACACAGAGGCATTTTGGTTTCCTGTGTTACCTGAGCAGATCGTGTAACTCTTCTTCATTTGATGTGACTGTCCAGAGAAAACAGAAAGCTTTCTGCAACTGGGAGGTGGTAGGGTTTGTTTTGTCCACAGGTCTCTTAGCAGCTGTCCTTAGTCACCTTTTCCTTTCTCCTTTGATAGAACAGCTGTCTCCCAAGATTAGGAGACTGGACAGAGCTTGACTGTGCTAGATCATGTTCAAGCACAACTTAAATTTATTCTTGTTGGTGTAGAAAAGTGCTCTGAGATCAGGAGTTGTGACGATCCTGTGGAAAGGTGGGTCTTATCCATGGAGCTGTGCATTACTGCTGGGATCCTTGGGGCAGAAGTGACAAACCCAGTTCTGGCACACTTCCTGGTCTCTCTTCTTTCTTGGAGTCTACAGGCACACATGAATTAGCTGTCTCCTTCTGGCACGTGAGGGACCTTCATGTAAGGAAAACTCATGGCAGTGCTGGAACATAAGTGAAGATACCAGGTGATATAGGAACTAATTTTTGTGGGTGTCACATTTTGTAAAAATGCATTTAAAGCTACATAAAATGGCCTTGTTAGCTCTTCCACACAATGCAAAGTAATACAGGAAGTGTCTTCGGAAAGTATGACTGGGGGAAAAATTGGGAATGATTGTTAGTCATGGTACTCCTCTTCCTGCTCCCACCAAAACAGTAACTACTGAAATTCCATGTTTAATTTAGCTGCAGTTCCTGAAACTGCCTCCTCTGCTGCTTGGTAGGCCATAGTCTTCTGCTGCACAGGCAGCCAGAATACCCTGCTCTGTACTTACAGTGAGGAGAATTTCAGTTTTCAGGCAGAACAGTGACATCCGTCCTCAGGTGAGAGAATGCAGCCAATCTGTGTTCCTCACTCAGTAGGAATGTCAGCATTATCATAATTTAATACTGCAATTTGAGCAGGCAGATTGTTGGATTGGTACCTGCCTTCACCAGCTCCAAACTTTCTAAGCAAAGCACTTTACAGCGTGGTGTTGCTGTAACATCTCTTGTTGAAATCAGTTATTTTTGCTATCCCTGATCACAGTATCTTTCACATACTCATGTAAATATCTTGATGGCCATGAGAAGGTGTCCTGTTTTCCTTTGGCTAGGCTGGTTGCTTGTGCTGCTACTGACCTTTTTTTTTTTCCTAGCTAAATCTACGTAATGTTTCTGAATAACCTGAATAATAGTACTGAAATACTGCACTTTCTCTAACTGTACATACAGGTAGATATAAAAATAATGTCTTACTGATACTCAGGCAGATCTGAAATGTGTTCCTTTTCCCTTATAGATCACTGGCTATTTCCCACGAATTAGAAAGATATCAGGCCTTGACTAAGGCCTGTTTCCTTTCTCTTGTAGTGTCTTGTTTTAGGAAAAAAAACCTGCATAAAGAGAAACAAGTGTCTTGTGGTCTGGTGGTACTTTTATTAAGCTTTTTAACTTCTGTGGTTTGCTGCTGTTTGGATGGGAAGTAGCAGGGGGACTGGGGGGTCGTTTGAACTAATTAGCTTCCTTGCACTCTGAGGCTCTTAGCCAGATTCCTGTAAGTTTGATCATAAAGTTTTACCACATATGTTTTGCTCTTTATGAGAATAAACGCCATGGGGAGCTGTACTTCAAAGAATCAAGGTCCCCTTTATACCCTTTGAACTGTGCAGGGAAATCTTCAGATAGGTTACATGTGGTGTGACCACTGCTTAAGAGCTCGATTTGAATTGCACTTTTGCTCTGACTCTTTAAGGGAACTGTGTGTCTTTGGGATGAAATTGACTAGTAGGAAAATAGGAACTTATTAGAAGTTGTGAATTCCTTTAGATGTGTTTAGCAAGATGCAGCTCCCTGCCCAAAGCACAACAACACTTGCTGCTCAGGAGTTCTCATGCACCTGATTTTTGTGGAAGTTCTGAAGAACACAGATTTTCTATTTTCTCTTCAGCCCAAATTCTGACTGATGCTGAATAGTAGGTAGGAATATAGATGTAGGAACAAGCGTGTCATCAAGGGAGGACTCCTGGGTGTGGCTTGAAATACTCAGAAGGTCAAAGTGTGTCTTTAGGAATATGGCCTGTGTTGCTGTATTAGTACACAGACTCTGATAAATAAATAATTATTTGCTTAATATAATTGTGCCTTAGGACATGAGCATATTAAATAGAACTCTTGAATGGTCCCATTTGGGACTATGGTATGCTGCAGTTCTCTACTCTTTCCCAGTAGGAGCAAACGCCTTTGATTTTCCTCACAGACATGGTGTTAAGAGAAAGACTAAAGGGGAAAACCAGTCTGTAATGCACAGAGTACTTCTGTTGTTAGGAAGCTTAATGATTCCATTTGCTTCTTAAGGGAAATTCCAGTTTTAGAAACTGTCTAGCAAGGCCAAGACACTGTGAATAAAGCTGTGTAGTTATTACTGGCCTCTACCAGGACAAGGTTTCCCTAGGGAAGCCTTTCCTGCACTGCAGTGGGTATTTGCTTCTCTGACTGGGTTGCTACTCAACCCTTCTGCTCATTTACACCAGATCCTTTCTGACCTCACCTCTGCATGGTCAGCCAGTTAAATGCATCATCTGAGGTTGTGGTTTCTAGCAGCTGCTACATGGAAGGGGCACCCTACTAAAGGAATTGACATCCTACTAAATCCTATACTACTATGGGATTTATAAGCCTAACTAATTTATTTGCTTCTGAAGATATCTCCTTAGTTGGCTGCTTAGTTGAAGATAATTAAAAGAGAGCTGTTAAGTTTGTCAGTTTTAAACATCCTGCTAACTTATGTGTTTAGTAAATTGAAAGTAATTAAGGTTGGTTGGTTTCAAAAATCCCTTTCTTGTCTGTGAAGCAGAAGTCATGTCATTGCTTGCACAGTACTGAATTAAATGGCACCTATTAAAATGTGTTTTTTATCACCCACCAGACATTCTGGAGAAATGTTGCTGAAAATTTCTGCTAGTGACTGTGGTGGTTTCAGTTTGAAACTGTGTGGAAACACCAATTTTGTGCAGTGGTTTTGGTTTGCCAATTTGAGATTTCCTGGCCAACACACCAATTTATTGGTGGGTTGAATGCTAGCCAAATGCTAGTGAACCCACTGGAATATACTTTACTCATTTTCTGCTGCAAGATAGCATTAGAAGAAGAGCAAAGCAGGCTCAAACTTTAAGGGGTATGGTGAAATTTTTATTAACAAAACTAAAAGAATAATAAGAATCAGAATAAAAGCTTCAGAACACTTCTACCTTCTTCTCTTCCCCTCCCCACTGGCAACATATAGAAACAATGCCTAGGATTCTCAGTCGGTTTTCCACCTCTTGAATAATTTTTCTTCAGTTCACTTAGGCAGAGGAGCATCTTTTGCCATGCCATGGAGACTCCTCCACAAGAAAACAGTTCTCTCCTGGCTTTTAGTTTCCACACATAGCAGCCAGCTGGAAATCTGCAATTGTGAAGTCCCTCCCATCTTTGGCAGCTTTTCCCACAGCTGTGTTTTTGGGCCATGTGAACTTATGGGGTACTATTTTAAGGATGAGCTGTTCAAAAACCAAGGTTCTCTTCATCTCTCTCAAAGATCATCTTCATCTCAGGGAATAGAGGTTCTCCTCATCTTTTCTTGGGGAAAAGGGTCTTCATCACTCTTATTTATCTCTGTTCAAGCTTCTCTTCACAGCTACTTACATCTGTGAGCTCAACATGGGTGCCTTTGCTCAGGTCTACAACTTGAACTCTATCGCCCCATATTTTCAATGAGTTGCAGGGATATTTCAGTGTATCATAGTCCGTCACCATGGTTTACAAGAGAATTTCAGCCTAAAAATAAGACATCTCCTCATTTGCCTCTCATCTGGGACCTGACTCCTTTTACTGACTTCTCTGTCTCTGTGTTGTCCTCCATGTGTCTTCACTCTGTCCTTTTCTCTCGCTCAGGAGAGGATTGAAGTCTGATTGGTCTTTTGTCAGCTTTACAGGAATCTGATAAGTCCTTACAAGGAATTATTTCCATAACTGGAAATACTAAAAAGTAAATTAATGCAAAACCAGGACAGTGACATATTTTAAATATATGGTAAATTCACTGTATATTGTGTTTGTATGTATGTGGGTTTTTTTCATATAATGTACCATATGTCTCTACCCAAGGGTGCAGGTGCTTCTTAAACTGCTCTTGTTTAAGAGCTGCCTCTTTGATATCTTTTCCTGAACCTTAGTTGCAGAATCTAGCCCTTTTGGTGTTCATAAATTATTTCAGTGTAGAGCACTGAGCCACTATGTGTGTGAAAGACATGTCCCTCTCCCAGCCTGGACTGTTTCTGGACTAAGGCAGTCAAGCCTATGCCAAAGGGAAACGCTGGATTTGATGTACTGGGTCACAAAATTAATTTTCCAACTACTATTTATACCCATCAGAATAGGTTTGTATTTTTTCAGATAAGCAGCAATTTGTCTTTATTCTCACTTTCTTTTTTTCCCCCTTTTATTTCCTCCAAAGGGGGTTTCAGTTACTGCAACATTCTCCGTCAATCTGCATTTTGTTTGAGTGCACAGAGACTGATCTGGGAAAGGAGCCTGACCCAGGACAGAGGGAGAGGGGAAGGGGGTGGGAAATGAATGAGCAACGCAAAGAGATTCCCTAATCCCCCTGTTCCTGGCTTTCATAGCGTTTCCTAGCATTCCCTTTCATATAATGAATGCAAGCACAAGGCCAAATGGTCTGAGTAACATGATCAGATTCTTAACAGGGAATTTCTTTGTGTTTTATGGCTTTCTAGGACTCACAGTGTAGATAGTGGGAAATTCAGGCACTGAGCAGAGGAAGAGCCTTAGATATGAGACCTAAATGCAACACTACTAGGAATATTTATGAAGAGAAAAAGGTGAAATAGAAATCATTAAGCTTCTTTGAACAGTTTTTTCTCAAGTAGCAACTTCTTCAGTCGACCCCAAACTTCTCTTCATGCCAAAATGTCAGTTACTCAATTTCATTTGATCCCAAAGGATCTTTCTGATTGATTATCTCATATCCTGGAATGACACTTAATAATGCATTGAACTGTAATATGATGTGTGCCAAATTTCTTAAAATATAAAATAGCATCAAATGATGTGTCAAAGGTTTTGATGTGACTTTCTTGGCCTAGTGTGACAAGAATATCCATTAAGCACTTAAATAAACAGCTTCTGGAAAAAGCTGTGTCCTTATGAGCAATTTGCTGAAAGTAATGAGCAGGTATATAAACTCTGCCAGCAATATGAATTGTTTTCTTCCCTGTTGATTCGCTGTGATCTTACCCACCATGTTGTTCATGTGGATAATGAATGCAATGTGGCACTGGGAAATGTGATGAATTTGTAAATTAAAGTAAAAAATCTGCAAATGTCTGAAAATCATATGGGGATTTTTTTCCCCCAGATTTTCAGGGGCTTCTCTCAAACGGTTGAATTTCTTTCTGTTTATTTTAGAATGAGTTGTCTGAGTAAGTCTAGAAAAGGAGGTGAGATTCTTCCTTCCCAGCAAACTGTAATTTTAATGGTCTGCTAACGAGAAAAATTTTTTGTCAGCGCTTAATTGGTAATTGATATTAGAGTGTGCTTAATGTCTACCATGGATGATGGATTGTGCCACACACATTATTTTAATTGTGAGAATGCCAATAAGCAGCTCTCTCCCATCAGCTCTGCCCCAGACACTGCAGAAGAATCTCTTCCCAGGCACTGAACAGTGTTTTGCCTCCACCACTGAGTATATTGACAAAGGAGGTACTGGAGATGGTGGCCAATGTTGCAGGGATTAGTGCTTAAGAGCTGAATTCTCTCACCTGTGTGGCTTCAAGAGGTTGACAAACAAAACCAGTGTTTCCTACAGGTCGTGGATGGCTTCAACATTCCACCCTGGAAATAGAAGTGGAGGCTCAGCTAGCAATGACCTGTTGAAATTTGCTGGCTAAAGTGCATAACAGCTTGACTATGCACAGATTTCAAGCTCCTATCTCTCCTGTGATGGAGAAAACATCTAAACCAAACTGTTTTGTGTAAGATGTGTTCTAAAAGATGCATTAAAAAAAAAAATTCTTGCTCCTGCCACATCTGAGAAGTCTGGAACTATGAAATTTCTTTGTGATACTGTAGCTTCCTTGCCATCTTTTTAAAAAATCCTGGGGTGTGTGGGGCTGCTAGTGAAGAAACTCAGTTTAAATTGTACAGGTTTTAACTTCACCATCAAGTGGGTGGATGACAGCCTGCCTTTACCTCGGGTACCATCCCACTGCAAACCAAAGTGCAGCCCTTCCTGTGGGACATGCTGGTTGATAATCACTCAGAGCCAGACTCCCTAATCAGTCATGTAAAAGGAGTGATAAAAAATTCCAACTGGCTCTTATAAAAACTGTTTCTATCTCAAAGTCAAGATTCTTCATTCATACCTGGGTATCTAAACAATCTTGCTTTCAAGAGGATCTGAACATTTACTGCTCTCATTAAAATCAGTGGGAACTCAGCACGTCTGAAAGTCACACAGCTTTATTATTTATGTATCTGGCTTGGGATTTAAATACCTAACTTCAGCGTTTGAAAACTGTAATAACTGTTTTCCTCAAACAGTGAGGTGTGCTGCAGAAACTGTTCTCTTTTTCAGGAGTCCTGCTGTCTGCAGGTAAGAATTGTGATATTTGAATTAAAATCCTTTAGCTTCTCTAGTGATTGCCATCTTAAAAAAAATCTATTTTGTCTTCCTTCAGTGGAAGTTATGCACAGGCTTAGCTTTAAGCCTATGCTGAGGTATTTTGTTGAACTGAGATGTAATACTGAATCCAGGTCTTATAAAGGCAGACAGACCACTGAAGCTTTGTTTCTCTGGCCTGCTGAGCATATTCTGCCGCTTCCTAGATGCAATTTCCACCCCAGTGCATCTGATTTCAGGCTTATATTTTCTGCTAACCCTTTATACATTAGTCTTCTAACAAAATTAAAACCCAAGCCAGCAAATCCAGAAGCATATGATTTTCCCAGGGTTGTTGTGACTTCCTCTGTGTCTGAAGTTACCTTGAGAACCATTTAAGTTAGGATTCCTTCAATATTGCCTATACTTTGGATAAAGGCATTCAGAGACACAGCACCTTGGAGGTCCACTTGGCTGGCAGGCAAATGTTAAATGTCTGGGTTTTCTTGAATGTTTTGGAAAGCTGCGTGGGTTGCAGTGCCCTTCGAGATTGAGAGATGTTTTGGAGTGAAAAAATGCAAACTTCCAGTGAGGATGTTCTCCCAGCAAAGTTTGTTTTCTGTCAGCTTATTTTAAATCTCACTGTTCTCTTACACAGATTTCAATGACTTTCATGAGGGAAATTTTGAACCAGTAGGCAATTTGAGTAACTTGCTTCAGCTGCCCTTTGCATGATGCATTTTTACAGTGTTTGGTCATTCCACACCTTAGGTCTGCTCTCAGCTTTGCAAAAGTAAGATAAATACTTCCCAGTTATGCATCATTGAGAGTTTACTGGAAGGTGAATGTATGTGAGGACAATAGGTTGAATAATTGTTGTTTAAGGAGTTCCACTTTCAAATCCTTAATGTTAAAATATAGCAATGCTGTTTCAGAATAGGTTACCTGGATGGATATATGAAATGCCAAAATCTCAGTGAATCAAGGAACCTAGGAAAAGATGAGATTTAAAATTTGTTTTATATGAGTTCAATTTGTACGATGTCTCAGATCCTGCATACAAGAGGAGGGCGTGGCTGCTGCAGTGGATGATTCAGTACAGATACAATTCTGTGGAGCTTCCTGTGGAATTGCTTCCATTTGTTGTATCCTTTGAGGCTACAGAAAAGCTTTTCCTCTGCAATACATGGGGTATGGACTCTGACAAAGAATCAGTTTGTTTCAGGATATGTTTCTCTCATGTCTCACTTTAGTCAGCCTCACTTGAGTACTTTGGCATGCTAACGTAAATTTCGAATAAAGTAAATTTTGCCAGAGATCTTCAGATGCTTTTATCTGAAACTTTCTGAGTTGAACAGCTTTGCAGAGGCTCATGGATTATTTCAACCAGTCCCAATATGTACCTGTCTGCTGGAGGGCAGCATGGCAGTAAAAGCCTTCAGAGACAATGCGACTGCAGAGTTTTTCTCAGTGTAGTCACTTTGAAGTGTTTCCTGAGCTCTCTGCAATCTCATATTTCTATGGTATTGGTGTAGTGCAAATGTTCACCAGGGCCTGGTGCACACAGATGTGTCAGGCATAGCCAGGAAGATGAATGTCCTGTTGCAAAGTGGAGTGATTTAACAGGAGATAATGTGTCAAGCAGTACTGGGGCAAGCCTGGTGAGAAAACTGTGAGCCCAAGGCATCCATCTGAGCTGATCTTTGTTAATGATCAAAAGCAGACTTCCTTCCACTCCTGCTGCTTCATGCTTTGAGGGCTCAGGGCAGAAAGCCCTCAGAAACAATGTCTGGCTCCCCCCAGAAAAAGAGATTTTGTAGAACAGAAACTGGCAACTTAATTTGCATGATCTATACTCAGCAGTACTCTAGAAGGTAGAGGACCTTTTTCCAATGCTGTTTCGGTGTCATGAAAGAGACCCCAGGGTATTCCTTGGGAAACACTATCATAAAAATCTTGGAAAATGAGCATTAGTCTTTCAGACAGCAAATAAAAGTATACAAAGTAAAATAAAATTTAAAAAATGTGTAACAATTATTTAATGTGTAGAAATAATTTAATGATAAATATATATGCATATATGCACTCCTTGGTTTTTGCCTGTAGGTCCTGTGGCATACAGGGCAACGGGATATGAATTCTTTCCAAAGGTGCAAAACCTTCCTATAGAGGTGTCCTATGCAAATGTGAAGTGCCTCCCCTTCCTTCACCAAGGCCTGTCTCTATACCACAGAGCACTTCCTTTTGGAAATCTGTTTCAAGTTCATGGGCTGGAAATACAGTGTTGATGGGTTGTTCTACAGTGGCCTATCACAGAAGTGTGAGCTTTAGCTTCAAACTAAAATTAGGCTTTAATACCTGGAAATGAACTTACCTAAGTGAGGAGAAATCTCGTTAGAAAGAAAGAGCTGTCAGTACACTGATTAATTTGGCTCTTTTAAACTGCAGTGTCCTGAGCCTCTCACATGATAAATGATCCAGAAACACCCCCTTCTACTGAGAAAATAAATGTATGAATCAGCTGTTCTTGGGGTCTGACAGGGTATCTCTGTGTCTTGTCCCATGATGTACCTATCTAATTAAGCCTTAATTTCTCATCCTGCTTAAATGATGAATAAGGCAAAGGAAATCTGAGTTGATAATAGTTGTATATAAAATATATGTTTCTTTGTTATATCACACTGTGTAGTAATTCTCCTGTAATGTTAGAAGTTAATACATAAATGCAGAATAGAGGTTTGGAGAGGGATCTTCATGTTTCTCTCTGTCAGACTGTTAATACCCATTGTCTACTCTAATTTAAAATATTAATTTTCTGATGTTTGAAAGATAAAGGTAATCAGGAAACTTTTTCACTTTATAAGGTGATTAGCAATAAGGATGTTTTTGTTTCGGTACTGTAGATATTGAATATGATATGGTACTTCATTATACTGAAGTGATGCTTTAATACATAAAGAAAACAAATAACTGCTGTCAAGACACAAAGGGGAACCAAATGTTTAACTTATCTTGAAGACTGTGGCTCTAAGGAATTACCCACTTATAACCCACTTATATATAAATAATATACTTTGCTTAGATTTTTTAAGAACAATACGCATTACTGTATTTTATGTTATTACATATTCTAAAAAATTCTATAACAACATTATCATTATTATTATTATGGGTACTATGTTATTGTTAAAACTTTCTCTTTTGCATTATCAAAATGGCCAGTACTAAAACAATACCACAGCCTAGACTGCACACATTTGACTATCAAAAATAACCTTTATCCGCCCACAAGAAATGTATCCACAACCCTCTTTTAATTTGGGAGTTGCCTTCAAGATTATGACCTGTTAGATTTCAAAGACTTTCTACTTTTATTGAGATTAATGAAAACAACTTTTTCATGGTTTTGTATTTTTCGTTTTCCTTCCAGTCTCAGTCATCTAACATTGTGCTTGCAGCTCTTCGTTGATAGAATAATCTTATTCTTTTTCAAATTTCAGCTGTGCGCTTTGCAAATTGCATGGGATACCATATTTTTCCTTCAAAGCTATAAACTGTGGAATGAGAAGGCAAGCTGGTTTTTTAGCTGTTTTTATCATCATTAAGATACACAGTCCCTCCCAGACAAAAACATATTCAGTGTATATCAACATTCAGTCTAGGTTCGCAGCACAATAACCAGTGCTCACAGTTGTCCAAAAGATGTCGGCTTAGAATAATCTCCATATAAATTTTATAATTTTGTTGCTGAAAGGATATGCATGGTGAGGTAGGATTAATCTCAGAACATTTTTTATGAGTTGACCTCTAGTCCAGTTGTTATATAAGTGATACTTGCTATTGTGAGAGGCTTAGAATAGAGAGATCTTAAGAAAAAAAAATCTCTTGGTGCAGATTCACTCTGATGAAGAGATCAGAATGTTGCTGCTTTTCTTTTGATTGCTGTGAAGGCTAAGGACTTAGAGTAGAAGGTTGATTTGTCTCTCTGACACACTTCCTGACCTTTGACATGTTTTTGAGCTGGAAAGTCCCACCTAAAATGTGGGAACAGTAATGTCTCTGCATGAAAAGTATGTCCTGGACATATACTTAAGAGGCAACTGAGGAAGATCAAGAATTCCAGAGCCACCTTAAACGATTGAGACACCCTGTTTACATAATAAGGATGTCTGAAAACATCTCAGTATTAAAAGGTTAAGATGATACTATAAATGGTTGATTTAGCACCCTGGGTGATGTATTCAATCTAATTCAAGAGAGTGACCAAATCCAGTTATCATTAATTTAATCACTAATCAATAAATTTTAATTTATCCAAGGTTAAATTGTTTTATCCCACCCAACTTAGAATAATGCACCTATGTTAGCTTTTATGTCAGGTTCCTGCTTTGGGCAGATTTTTATGGACAGGTTACAGACCCAGTACTCCAAGGTTCACCATGAAAATGCTGACACACGCTAAAGTGTTGCAGCAGTGGTGTAATAACCATGAACTCATATGAACACATATTTCCCTTAGATGCATCATAAAATCAAAAATGAAAAATACCGCTCTGAAAGCTGGTATTTTAAATAGTTTTCAAAATAGCAAAAACTGCTGATTCAGTTTTCGTCATCATCATAACTGCTCATTGATAACCATATTTCATCTTCATTTTAGCATCTGCAAGATTTGTCACCCTATATTTAAGCAGTTCTCTCTGCAAATGCTTTACATACAGGAAGCTTTTCCTTGTGAGTATAAAAAAACCTGTCTATGATCAAGACACAGTTCTTGGCCTGCACGTCTATGGGCTCTTGATGTACATTGGACTTGACCTTCCAACATGCAGCACGGGCAGCTTCATGAAATATTCAGTGAATATATTCTGGGTTTCTTCATTAAATTATGCAGAACTCAAACTGGGTCTGGCATGATGAAAGTGTATTGAGTCTTCTTGAAAATCTCATTCTTAATAAAGCTGGATAGTTGTATGACGCCACATGTAATCTCCCTCCCAAAACAGAATATGGACACAAAAATGTCAAAAAAAAAAAAAAAAAAAGGAAAGGCAACTGGATATTTTATTTTCTGCTTAGGTGTCTGTAGCAGATGATACAGTATTCTTAATGGCTCATTTAAGAAAACAGAATCACGATAAGGAGATAATCATAATATCATCCCACTTTCTCAATATCATCAGTGATACTGTAGCCATTGTATTCTTTCCTACTTTCGCAGGTGACCTATAACCCTTTTCACATTCAAATAATTCTTTTCTTGCAACACCATTTTATCCAGCATAGCTTGTCATGTAGATCAGGAGAACTATTTGCCATTGTTTCATGTGGTGGATTTCTCCTCAGGGCCACATATGCACAGAGACCTTGTGAAAAAACACTGGAAATTTACAGATGGTTCATCCTGGGGGAAAAGAGCTGAAAAAGCAAGTGATCAAATGATCATGGTCAAATGATGCTGGACACACAGGCAATGCTTGCTATGAGTAGGCTGAGGTTGGCATATTAAAATAAACGTAGAACTCTGAGATAGACATGAGATTTTTTCCACAGGAGCAGCTTTGCTATGAAGATTTAGTTAGCATCTGCCTTACGAACAACTTGGGTCTATTTCTGCAAGCAACCATCTGAGACTGTGTGTGTAGCTGTAACCAAACTTCCTTGGTTTTCCTAGCTCTTTTTTGAGCAGAGTATCAGTTCAGGGATTATAGTTCTTCTGTGAAATCCAGCCCAAAGAATGACTCGATTTTCTTGGCATGTAATATTGCAACTGGCTGCATGTGAGCCTTTCTGACAGGAAGAAATTTGGGATATCGGAACAGTTGAATTTATGCTGCTGTCATAGATAGGTCTTCTACATTTAGAGATAGTTTACTGAGTTATCTAGGAAAATAGATGAAGCCCTTTGAGTCTAATTCTGGCTGGTTTTGTGTGTACAAATGTCAAGAAAGCCAATGGAAACAAACTTAAGTGTGTGGTCTGTGTAAAATGCCGAACTTTGGAAAAGATGGGATAAATAACTGGAAAATATAGAAAAATATGAAACCTTTTGAGTTTTTGTGTAAGGGGGCACACATCATCTTCTATAGCCCTGTCCCTAAGACAAACCAAATAATTCCTCTGTATGGGCAGGCAATATGTAGACTGCAGACAAATTTAGATTAAGAATCCAAGCTATACCAAAATAAAGTGGTTACAATGAAAACAACTGCAAGTGAGATCTTATAGATTTAATTTGAATCCATTCCCATCATAAAATTCAGGAGTGCCAAGTTTTCTTTTGCAAGGTTTATATGCCATTTTTTGTGTCCTGAAATGTGCAGCCTCATATGTTGTGGTCTGCAAGCAGAGATTCACAAATCCTTTTTTGCTTGCAAGACCTGACCTCATAAACTTGAATCAGATTCAGAATCTCCTGGTTCTTCCATCATGCAAATTCAAAGTATTGTCTTTTATTCCTTTCAGGGTGTGTCATGAGTAGCCCCAAATCGTGTATTACAGATCCACTTCTGCTTATACACAAAGCCTGTGCGATGGCCAAATCCCCAACTAGGGAACCTGAATTTTTGTTTAGTGCAGTAAAAGCCTTGATAAATCGGGACTGGCCACGATTCAGGCTGTGGTGTGTTGGCTAGGATGAAGCTGCAGCTCTTGGCCCATTCTTTCAGCCTCCATTACACAGCTATGCCAATTTTTCATTCATTTCCTTCCTTGAGAAACATCATGATGTAGGCTTTCAGTTTCTGGAAATACAGTGAGGAACTCAAGTGGGACTCTGTTAGAAAAATATCATATTAAATCTTGTGGGTGAGTCGCATGTGCCTGTCCCTTTCCACAGCAGGGTCAGCTGTGCCTGCCATTACTCACAGTCTCTGTGTGATCTGCTCCCATGGTTTTGTTCAACCTAAGGCTCCTCCACTACAGCTTTTTCTGCTGTAGACATGGCAAACTCACGTGTATCTGTAAGTGATAATTGGAGTCCTGTTCTCTGCATAAATCTCTTGCAGGCCAGTCTTTCCCTGTGAATCATCTAGATGTGATGGAACATAAATATTGTTGCACTTTTGATCCTGTGCTCCCTCTGTTCTGCAACCTGCTTCAAGAATAAGTACAAAATCTGGGCACAGTACTATAGCTGCAGCCTCACTAGGGCTGGAGGTGAGAAAAGACTAGTTGACATAATATTTTCAAAATATATTCCTGTTTATACATCCCAATATGACTGTGTCCATAATAAAGGTGATTAATATTTCACTTTCTACTAAACTTTGCCCTTTACTTTATTTGTAGTTTAGTTCTTCATCTTCCCCTTGTCCAAGTGACTGTTCCTACATAAGTGTGACAGCTTTGCATCCATTCTCATTATAGAATTTTCTTAATTCCCAGGGTACCTGCACAGGATAAGGACACAATTTAGCCTTAATGAGCACTTGTAAATATTTTCTTATACATTTCCCTTAAGTGCAAAACAGTAAATCTTCAAACTCCAGCAGGCTGGCACATCATGACCAGGAATTCCCTGGGAACTAATGCAACTGCTGTTGGGCCTGCTGTTCAGTCCTAGGAATTTATGCAAGAAAAGATTTGCAGCAAAAAATTAAGGGGTACATTCCTGCACATTCTCTTCATACTTAAAAAGGCTGAAGTCATGGTGTGAAAGCTCCCCACCTGGACATAGTTGTAGTCCTTTGCAAATCTCACTACAATAACCCAGTCCCAGTAAAGAACTGATGTATTGGAACCTGGCACAAACCTGGTATTGTGGAATTAGGAGGTTTGTAAGACCCACATACCCAGAACAGATCTAAAGGGGCAAAGACTTTATGAAATAATACAAGCAGCAATTTTTGGCAGGTTGTTCTCTATTGATGGCACTGTTTTGGGTTTTTTTTAAGTAAAAGGTTCAGAATACTATCTTGAGCTTCATAGAAGTTATACAAACATAGAATTTTTGTGTTCTATGAACTTTGCAATTTAAAAATAAGAGTAGGTATGAAAAGCAATTTATTTCCACAGGTGACAACTGAACTTTTTCAACTCAGTCTCCATCACTGTATCTTGTCTCCAGGACAGTAGTTCAAAGATTATACAATACCAGCTTAATATGATAATTCATTTGGCTTTGAGTCACTTATTTTGTGTTCTTCCATCTCTGTGGTTTGAATATGGACCTAATTGAAAGTTAGTTTTACTTTATCTAGATGGTAAGTACGTTTGTAAGCAATGGAAATGACATAGTAACTCACATTAACAGGACTACATAATGTCCTGATAACTCCAATTATCTTCTGTCACCCCTGTAAAGTAATTAAAATGTTTAATTGTTTTCTCTAGATAAGGAAAGGTTATAAAAGCTATAACAATTTGTGTGGACTTAATGACCGGCTGGCATTAATTGCCTAAAACCCCCAGTTATCAAACCTTTCTACAAATCATTGATTTCAAAGAATTGCCTGGTGTCTGGAGCATTCACATATTCTCCTGGATTTTAGTCATATTAGACCCTGAAATCAATTGATCCCACACATAACACTCATGCAATTTATTTCACCCTGGCCTTAGGCTGCCAGTGAAGATCCACAATGTGAATCAGGTTATGTCATGTCAGTGAGTGTGATAATCTGATATGATGGGCCTCCATGGGATGAGGGTGGGAATTGCATGGCTGTGGTATGTTAATGTTGACAGAGGTATATTAAATGGGAAACAGTCGAAAGATCAACCAAAAGGAGATAATTGGGAAGCTCGTGATTTTTCTGTCTATTTAAGACCTATTCCATTGGCAGGAGACATGTATTACTGCACCTCTAACATTTGGAAAGAGAGGAAAAAAAAGTGAAGAAAACCCAGTTTGTTTATATTAAGAACAGTGATAAAGTCTTAAGAGAGAACTAATATATTACTCTCATTTACAGAAGTTCACCTCTGTTTAAGGGCTTCTGCTCCTTGTCTTTTTAGAATCTTAAAATATGTGCTAATCTGAGGGAGGGGGTCAGCACTGCCTTCAAAGGTGTTTGTCCCTGGTTTCCATCTCAAGGGACACAAACAGTTACTTAAAAACTAATGCTAGCTTTTATTTAACTTGAAATTTTAATGCTCAATTCCTTTCTCAGACTGAATTTTCATATTCATCTCCTTAGGATATAAATGTAAATTCTGAGCCAAGATCTGAAGCAGACTAGTTCCTGAAAAACAGTTTATATTTTTGTGTAAATTACAAATTTATACTTCATGTAGTGTCATGGATGTCTATTGCCTTTTCAATACCCTGTTTGTATTAGGCATCACAGAAGAGAATTAAAATTTGGGCTATGAATAGACCTATTGAATGATGACATACTGAGGTATAAAATCTGCAAATGTTTTGTCTTGCCCTCTTTGTTTGGGTGGGTTTCTGGTTACATTCTTGTTTAACCTTGATGCTTATTTGCCTGCCTTACCCATTGGTAATGCTTCCCACTTTCAGCTGTCTTTTATGGTTTGTGGTTGTCTATGGATAAAGCTCCACTGAACATCCCATCCTAAAAACATCCAGTCCCAACAGACCAGACAGATAATGACTGTAGCAAAAACCAGGCTGTTTTGCTGGGCAGGGTAGCAGCGTTTTCTGCCACAATTAAAAAATAAAACTGCGTGTGAGCAGTCAAATGGTATTTAGTAGGAATCTCTGGGTTACATGGATAAGCAAAAGTAATTTATGGCTAAGTTTTTTCCCTGCTTTGGATTTCTTTAGTAGGTTTGGCTAATATGTGGGAAGAATGCAATTTCCTTGAAAACATTTTTGGATTTTTACTGTAGTATCTGTTGGTTCCATTCCTTTTATGTCCTGTGAGACTCTTACACTGCAAACATTAAGTTCTCATGATTTAATGCGCTGCTCAGGAGTTTTGATGTCTCTCTATTCTGGTGGTTATATTGTCATTGTATAAATGTGGTCTTCCATGCTGTAATTAGATTCATGCTGGTGAACCCTTCTGCCTGCTTGGAGCTGGGGTTAATTCATGGAGCAGTTTGCAGGCCTGGCAGATCTCAGGTTCTGCTCGAGCCATGGTATCATGAGGTGCTTGGTAGAGATGCCGACTTCTGATGACAATGATTGAAGTAAGCCATGAAAAATAACATTTGTTCTGTGGCCTCATGCTGATGTTTCTCTACCAGCTTCTCATTGCCTCACAGTAATTCATAATTTTAAGGATGTCACCTACAATATTGGGTTCTATTTGTATGTGTCATGCTTACAGAAGGCCTACAGATGGAGAATCTGTGAAATCTTCTCTCTCTTATTTTTGAGTTCTCTACAATTGCACCAGCTTGAAATTCCTAAACAGACGGGTGCTGGCAGAAGTCCAGGTCTGTGCACTCCAGATCTATTGTATTAAGCTGTCTCTGTAAAGAATTAACTCTCTTTTCAAAACTGGGAAGTGTTAGACATGTGCATATTCCTTCACCTGAGTATATATTTTGCTCTGTCCATTAAGAAACCAAGATTTTTCTTTGAACATTGTGAATGCGTTACCTCAGCTTCTATGTGACAGTCTAGGTGCCAGATGCTTTGATGATTAATTATCAATACATGGAAACATATGCAATTTGAACTACATCATTTTAAAAAATGTCTGACTGGAAGTAACAAACTGTAGATCTATGAGAACTGTTGTATTTTAAGACAAACACAAGCTATATATTTCTCTCAACATGTCTCGTTGATGGCTTTGAGCTACAGATGATAAGAAAGAAAGGAAGTAAATTCCCTCTCCTAGGTTGTTTGTCTGCCTCTGCCATTCCTAGCAGCCTGTCAGAGGAGGGAAGCTTGCAGACTTTTCAGCTCTAAAGGGTCTCTTTCTGGTGTCATTGGTGACTTCTGATGGTTGGTGTCCCCAGCCTGGAAGAGAAGGTTTATCCTCTCTTCCCTGCCATTGCTGGCCAGAGAGAAGCAAGGATGGCTGATTTCCAAAAGAGAAACTCTTATGGAGGTTGGAGCTCCAAAACTGTCATCTACACTGCAGGAAATATTAGGCAGTTATTTTGAAATGAAGGAAAGGGTTCTGGTTTTAAATTTTCTTAACTACTGAGTGGTGAATCTATCTGAGAATCAGAAGCTGCTTCCAGAGAGAATTTTGACCTTTCTGGTTTTGTGTAGTCCCATGAAGGAAAAGCAGGGCCCAGCCGTGGTTCAGCCTTACCTGCAGACTCAGAAGCTGTCTTGCGCTTCAGTGCCCAGTTTGATGGATCAGTCACAGTGCTGGTCCCACAGACACATCTGATGCACTGCTGCATCCCTTCCATCCCTGGAAGTGTGAAGCTCTGCTGATACCCCCTAATGACAGTCCAGCTATCACCTCTAACCCCAGTGCCTGCAGTGCTTGAGAGCAAAACCCTGCAGTGACAGCACTGAAACCTTCCAGAACCTTCTAGAAAAATCCCTTCAGGAACACACAGTAATAGGGTACAGAACAGCTCTGGGGAAGTGAAAGAGAACAAACCATTTCTAAAGCAGACACAGGAATGAAACAGGGCAAAACCAGTACATTACAGGGATCTAACTGGCATTAATTGTTTTGGATAAAATAGTGCTTAAAATGGGGTAGACACTGTGGCTTTAGGAGCTTGTGATTTGCAGACAAGCAATGAAGTGGAATCTGTGGGTATCAGCAGTGAAAAATGTCGCCCCTGTTGATAATATTTAGCAAATATATAGAGTAGTTCCATCCTCATCCTGCCTTCAGCAAAAACCCACATATATAAGCTTAATTTAATGTCAGGCTTTCAGAGATTAGGAATGAAGACTTGTGGGGCTTTTGTACAAATCAAAACCATGCAGAGCTCTCAGGTATCTCCTGATCTGTGTGTGTGTACAAGACTGGATTCTTGACTATGAACTTTACCTTGTTGAGTACACTTTTTATCTTATTAACTAATGGAATTTGTTTCTTCCATCATCTGTTCATATTTAAAAGGTTAAGTTTCATTAATTTGCTTACAACACATACCAGCTCCCTTTGTCAAACTTCCAAACACATTTCTAACACAAACTTGCCTTGCTGAGATAATGAAAGTAAATTAACCTGTGGAATTATCACTCATAATATATGGAAATTATGCAAGTATCCACTGCTATCCTGTGCTGCTTTACCTGGCTCCATGCACATCACTCAAATGGTCTTTAACAGCAGCAATAATGGCAGCATGGCCCTATGCAAACACCTCATTAAGGAGTGAGCCCTATGCTGCTGTTGAGAGGTGCTACATAAACATATACAGGAAATCAGGCTGTATCCCAAAGCTTTTGAAGCTGAACAGCTAATTGGCAAAAATTGGTCTAAGGTGTGCAAGAAGTGAATCAAACCATGTACTTGATTTGTGATTAGATACTGAAAATGTAACATATTTTATCTATTTGTTAAACCAAGCTCTTTGGCAGTCACTCAAAACCCTTCTTGTTTTGCTGGTATATTTTAGAAGTACAAAATCTATTTTTTAATATATATATCTGTTATATTGCTTTGTTTGTGGGAGTATTTATGTAACTGTGTTACATTGCTCTGTCACTTATCTATTATCAGATTAATATTACTTGTTGAATTGCAAGACACTCGTAAATATTTTCTTTCTCTTTCAAGGACAGTATATACCAAACTGTCTCTAAAGTTAGGTATTTTGGAATATGTGAGGAGACATGAATGATGGTACATACAACTTTTAGATGTGCCAGCTTCTCTGCTGATATGGTACCCTTTACTGCAGGCAACACAACTGAGATAGAAAAGACAGTATTTGAAGGAAAAGTGTCAAAAATGGCAAGCACATTTTGCTGCTTTCAGTAGGGAGGGCAGTTATCATGAGAACATGAACTTCAGTTGTTTAGTGAGGTGTCGTCAAAAAAGTCAGTGGGGCAGGAAACATTTTTAAACAATGGAAAACAAGACTTGAGAATTGTTTCAAAAGTCAATTTGTGGATCTTCAAAAGTCAATTAAAGGCTGAAGTGACAATCATTTCTTTAGGTTGGGGAAGATGGGGTAAACCACCTTGCAGTAGTGTCTGCATTTCTTCAGCACTGTGCTAAGCTGGAACAGAGCTTTTCACTTTGGCTGGGTCATTATTCTGAAGGCCCATGCCATCCCCAGTCACTCTTTTCTCAGAAGATGGAGAAAGCTATTGCAGACTTTTCTGATTCTAGTTCTAGTCTTTTTTTTGGCAAGTAAAGACTTGCAAAGGCTTATTTGGAAGGTTGTGTGACTGACTTTGTGCCAAACTTTTGCACATGTGTAATGTGTAAGGTTCACTGTGGCATTTGCAGTGATAGCGTGCAAAAACTCTCTTCATTCCTAATGAAATTACGTATTTTAATGGTGATCTGTTCTTGGATTTCAAATGAGATTGGGGATAAATACTTCTTAACCACAAAGAAAAGTCATTCTTTACTGGCTCCAGGTGAATGATTGCCTTTGTAAACATTTGCTTTCCTTTATCGGATCGCTTTGGAGTCAAGAGGTGTGAGGAAGGTGAGAGCACTTGAAGGTGATGTCCTGAGGACATGAAGGATTGCTGCCAAGCATTGTTTGGGTCTGGAGGGTAGATTTCCAGGGAGGAGAGTAGCAGGAGCAAGATAGGGAAGTGGATTGTTGATATTACGGAACATGGTGATGGAAGAGAGTGCATGGCTTGAATAATAAAATAAAACATTTCTTGGGATGCCAGGTTTCTAAAGTGTGTTTTCTTTCCACAGTGCACTAATATTCCCCTATAAATCATTTAAAAATATGCCTATCTGTCTAAACAAACCTGTGATCTGATAAAAAGGTCCTGACTTTGCTTCAATAACAATGCCAACATTATCCTCATTTTCCATAGAACTCTCGCCTTTATGCAATTTTCTCTTATGAGTGGGAAAAGCTCCCAGTTCCTGTCAATAATGACACTGCTCTGCCCTTAAACTCCCTCTTGACAATAGACATTTTCTAGAGCATATGTGAAATAAAGCAGCGTGACACTGTCTGGGCAGGTGAGCTGCCGTGATTATTGTTCCTGCTCTTTCTTCCACCTAACCTGTCTTCATCACCCCCCCTTCATCTGTGGTAACTTCCCACTGGTTTATCTTCTGGGAGAAGTATATCTATATTCAGCTGTCAGCCCAAGATCACTCTAAATGTTTCTTGTTTGTTTTTATGTCCTTGGTCTCAATGGATGTGTCTGAATTCCTCTGAAGGCACGCTGTTAGGTATTTATCTCGTTTTGTGGTAGCATTATCTGCTTTAGGTGCAGCACAAGTGGGTGTTCTGGGGCAAGAGGGAGGCAGCCAGAGCATGAGGAGGAGGGAAGAAGGGCTCTTCTGTGTGTTTGTCTGGGGGCTGTGGAGCCATTGCAGTCTGTCACAGACACCTCCATCACACCCGGGCTGCTGCAGGTCTCTGCTTGGTTCTGGTGTTCAGTCCTAATCACTGAACCTGGTTACAGAACCTACAGCAGAACTGAGCCTCAAAACTGAACCTTTGTGAAGTTTACCCATCTCTAGTTTTTCCAGTGTTCGATATAATGTCTTTTATTTTTCATCTTACCTGACTATTTGCTTCAAAAACAATTCTGCTGCTCCTGGCTTCATTAATATGCATCCAGTGCAATGTAAATGGCTCTCGAGGCCTCCCCTTGGTAGATGATTTAATGTGGCAGTTATGAAAGCTGCTCAGCCTGTGCTCCATTAGCATAATAATGAAGCTTCTGCAGCAGCGTTATCATCCTCAGAGGAAATAGCCTGAGTGGTCACAGCTCCTTTAACAAGTACCACTTTAGGATAAAAAGCAAAGGGCTCTGTTTGAAATGCTAGATTGGAATATGCAAAGTGGGAGGGAGTTGTTGGTTGTCTTTGCTGTGCAGGGAGATGGGAGAAAGCAGCTCATCCCCAGCTGGGAGCAGGCAGGGAGCTGTGACAGGCGGGGCCCCCCTCCTGGCACGGGTTACCTGGCAGAACTGGACCCAAAGTCCTCTTTGGTTCAAAAGTCAGGAGAATTCAGGAACCAGTCCCTTTTTTAAAGCATTGTCTCCTGTACTTCACCTCTGAGATTGGAACAGGACTGGCTTATTTCTCCATACTGGGAAATTAAAAAATCCAAAATGCTGTGGTTCAAGGCTGTATGTTTGGGTTTTCTTTTTTGTGATTTGTTAACAGGTTAGGGATGTATTACAAGATGGAATTTAAAGCCTTTGGACAGCTGAAAGAAGCCTTTCTCTGTGACTCAAAAGACAACTTTCAGGTAAAAACAATAAAAAATCATAAGTAGCACTCATCCAATATTAAGAAGCTACATTTTGAATAAGAAATAGCTGAAAATGCAGAGGTGAAGTTTTAGGGGGTTGATAGATTTGGAAAGAATGAGGGCAGTTTTCTCTGTGCTTCTTATGGAGTAAAGTAGATAGAGGGAAATGGCATTCCTTGTGAAGGGAATATTTCCCAAGTTTTCTGGGTGCCAAGGATTCAGTGAAGGGTGCTGAAGCATTGCTTGGCTGGATTTCTCTGAGGCTGCTACCCCTGTGGAGAGAATTGTTTAACAACTGCAGCTTACAACTGAGTCTATTTAGCTGCTAATTTAATTTATTTTTAATATGGAAAACCAAGCTGAGAGCCTTCAGAGGTGATTTTACATCCTACGCAGCCATCCTACTGTGCAACTCATAATTTCCAGGGATCAGACAGAGACTCAGGCTTCTCAGCTTGACCCATCTTTGTCCTGTCAGGGCCTGGCACGTGATTGATCCAAATTTAATGGATATATTCCTGAATTCAAGAGTAGTTGAGAACTGGGGCTCAGCCCTGAGCTCAGTGGGGCTCCTGGACCAACATGCAGAGGGTATGCAGGTGAAGTCAGTCCCACAGCTGAAGTTCAAGGAAGCCAAATCAAAATGCCAAAAAATTTCCTATTCCCAGCTTTTGGAAAATATGAAGTTGCCTGAAACTGTCCTTTCTCAGTGGCTCATGATCTTTAGTAGTTCTTTGAAGGAATCTGATAACTTGCTTTCCTCTTGCACAAAGATTTTTGATTTGTACCCAAGGAAGGATGTCTGAGAATGGCACCAGAGATAGGGTTGTTTCACATACTATCCTTAGAATTTGTCTTTGCAATTGATTTCTGCAGAGGTTAAATTTTTATGAAGAATTCCTTTCTAGCAATTTTCAAGGATTCTTTTCAAAGAACAGAAACACGTTTTGCAGTATAATGTAATTAATGGATATAATAGAGGTCAATAAAACTTTAAAATATTACAGTAACTCTAGTTTACAAGGTAAATGCTTTGAAGACTTTGAAAAAATCCAGAACATACTAGAGTGTTCCTCAGATAGCTCAATGGAAAGCAGGTAGAAACAGGTAAGAAAGGAACTATCAGTCAACAATCCTACTTGATTCCAAATGTTTTGAATGGTAACATTACTTCACATGATAGATCTGTGTGCTGGTAAAAAATTTGCCTCATTTCCAAGCCTGGAATTGCTCTTCATCCCAAAAGTTTGCTTCACTGAATCCCTGAAGGATTGAGAGAATCCAGCCCTGCTCCTATTGAAGTGGAGATTTAATCCCTGTTCTTCAAGAGTTCCCTGGAGTCACATCCATGGGATGCGTTCTGTGGTCACTGGAAGTGTGCAGGAAAGGTGATGGGAGAGGGAGGGATTTTGAATGTCCTTAGAATTTATCTCTGCATGCCATAAATATCTGTTAAATGCTTAGTTTGACTACTAATGACAAACCCAGCTGAAGGTTTGTCCATACCTTGTTTGCACACATTCTCCACTTACCAGAAGCCTCGGCTTCATTCCAAACTCTGACATCCTGTAGCTTGTGGCTCTTCCTGGTATTGCCCTGAGCACATTTTCTGGGGGTTATGGGCTCTATTTTTAATTTGCTGACACCACTCTTACACTGATTATGTTAATCACATGCACCTTGGTGACCTCTTGCTTTTTTTTGCCTTTCTTCTTTTACTTGCCAAGGTCCATTGGGAACACTTAGTCACATCACTTTTCTTTTTCCTCTTTGTTCTTTTTTTTTTTTCTTTCTATTGAAACAGCAGTAAGGTAAATTTTGACAGTTCAGGGGCTGATCTGTCCTATTTTTGGTTTCCAGGGAATTGGGTTTCATGGTTTGATGGTACTGGCTGGCAACTCTGACCTTGGGATGCGGATGGTTCAATCCTTGTATAATTCCGCAAGAGTTAGTTTTAGTATGCATAGGTATGCATCAGCTGAGAATCAGACATGGCCTTTTCCTGAGCTTCAAGGTTGACTGCCTTTAGTTATTATGCACCTTCACAGGAAGAGAGGAGAAGATTCAGTGAGCCTGCCCTAATCCATTCTTCTACATGGGGAGCAGAGAGAGAGAGAAAAATGTTCTAAAATTTTTTCCTTTTGCCCACCAAGGATTCAGGCAGTTTTTAGTAGTGACCTTTTGCCAATCCTTTTGTCCATTCACTTTATTAATTACAGCACATTCCAAAACAATTAGGCAAATTAATGGAATAAAAGACCTTTGAGGCTGTCAAAGGCAGTTGGCACTTAATCAAGAAATTGCCTAGCTGTAACTTCAGAAGCTTATGGAGTGTCCTGGGAAAACACTGTCCAATTCTCCTGGCCTTCCCTGCCTGGAGACTTTTGCAGATGGACAGTCACTGGGACCTGTGTGGCCACTGCTGCCTGTGGTATGAGAAGGGCATGAGTAAAAATGAATGAGGAATCCTGCTGCTTGAAGGATTTGATTGATCCTTTTTTCCTTGAGAGTGGCTCAGGATGCACTGTGAGAGGTGCTCTGAATCCCTGCAGCGCCCAGACTTTGCCAGGAGGTGCATGGCATGCCCTAGCAAATGGGGTTTGGCTGGTGTGGCTCACACCAGTTCCTGAGAAAGGGCAAAGGACCAAACCTCAGTGAATGGGCATCACTCCCCACTCAGTGTGACTATAGCAGAAAAGTTCAAAATGAGGCTTTCTCTGTGCTCTCACCATCTGCTTGCTGTTATCAGTTTGTATAATGTTTACTTTGGAGCTGCTTCTGTCTTTACTTAGGATTTGTGAACCACTCCTGTAAGATGGGTGACTATCTACAAACACCAGGATAGAAAACCTCCAGTAATAATGGGTGCCAATGTTATATTTGCCATAGAGAAATGTGCAATAAACCACATTTTTGTTACTTGCCTGAGCTGGGCTCTGCTCTGTGGAATGTCTTTGACATGTGTGCTGTGAACTGGTGTCACTACCTTCTGCTGGCTTTGTAACTTTGGAAAGTGCTTTCTTGTCCTCTTATTCTACACTCCTCTTATCTGCACGCAGTCCGGACATTTATGGTTTACTGTTGTACTTGGCAATATTAGGGAAAAAACTTTTTGCAGCATTGTGAAATGAAAGGCTCCTATGCATTAGGTGTAATGGCGTAACACAGTGCTCCCTGCAAAGTGAACCTCTCCAGTGAGAAGGCCTGTCATTAAAGGTTGAAGAGAAAACAGCAGGAATCATGAAAGAAATTTGAGGGTTTCTATTCGTCCTCCTAAATAGTGAGTAGGATTGCTTTCTGTAAAGTGCTTGAAGTTCTAATTGTCTTAGAGCTGAAGAAACTGCAGTAAATAATCCTGTCACAGGGACTTTTGCCACTGTTTTTGGTGAAGGATGGATTGTCTATTCAGCAGTGTCATACAGCCTTAACAATTATCATGTTCAAGAAGGTGATGTGGTTCCTCTGATCTCATTGATTTACTCAAAGTGAAGGCCAAGCCAAAGTGTGTCCTTTATTACCATGTACATAAACCTGAGCCATCACTAGATTGTTGCCTTTCAAGCCATGGGATTATAGCACAACTTGCAGTGACATCACCTGCAAAGAAAGCTTCCCTGGCTTGATGTGTATTTCCAGGAAAAAAAGAAAGGTGACATTGATGTCTGTATCTGGGACAGTCTCATGCAGGAGGGACAGACATATGACTGACTGTGGGCTTGCTTGTGTAAATTTATTACTGATCTTTAATCTTATCCCAGGTTCAAGGGGAAAGAAAGAAGTGCCTTCTAAATTCATGTTACCCACCCAAAGGACTCTCTAACTTATCTATGCCTCTTGGTTTCTAATCATTTTCATGGTTTGAATGACAGGTGTTTGCTGAGGAAGGCAGAAGCCTCCCTTGGAATGGAAAATTTAAACTTCCTCCCTCTGAATTATTATAACTTTGAAATTAAGGGGCTCTCAGACAAAGATATGGGAATAGGAATAACAGTTCTTTATTAGGGGAACTAAAGTAAACAATAAAACCAAAACACATGCAGTATTACAAAAGAGAAAACAAACAAATAAACCCCACTGACAGAGTCAGGATCCCAGCTGACACCCTGTGGGTCAGGGTGTTGGTGGCAGTGCCATTCCATGGTGGCTGCAGTCCCAGTGGCAGATGTGGCTCTGTTGAAGTGATGCTCCTGTACAAAGAGTGGAGTTCTTTCACTGAAGGTTCAGTGGTGAGAGATGGGCCTGGTCTTCCCCTGAGAATCCAGTGGAAAAGGCTGCCTTGGTGTTCCAACTCCCAGATTTTTATCCAGGTAGGAATACTTGGCTCCTCCCCCTGGCTGGAGCATTTCCCAGTGGGATGATGGAATTCTATCAGTGAGACTCACTGGCCCATGAGCAGAAGATCTCTCCCTGGAAGAAGGCTGGGTTGTGGAAGGGATAAGAAAACTGTTCCAGCAGGTTTATTGACAGCTGGCCATTGACAGACAATTACAGCACCCCCACACCCCAGTTTCAACAGATGGTGATAGAATACAGAGTTTGGGGTACATTTTGCACAGCAGCCAATTACAGTCATGTTGCAGCTTTTAGTAAATAGTTTTGTAATTTTTTTCTTCAGGCCCAACCAGGAGGAGAGATCTATTTTACATATTTTTTTTTTTCTTTTTAGTACTAGACTCAAGCTGAAAAAAATATGCAATGCTACCTACTTTTAGTAATGCTTCATTTTTATTGAAAGGAAATAATGTGTGGACAGATGGGTGTTTGTTTACATTGTTTAACAGTGCTATGCAACTGGTTTATGTGCTCACAGGTTATCAAACATGAATTTCTATTCATGTTCTTTGCAATAAAAAAAGTGATTTTGGACACTCCAGAAATGAAGTGCTACCAGCCTCATTGTATTCTCCTGTGCTTTTTAAGGCTGAATGCCTTGATTCTAATGTGAAGATAAAGAGGACTGTGAGTATTAAAAAGCAGCATTACCAGCCAGAGTTAAACATTCAGGATGAGACATTAAGTTAAACCACATGTGAAATGCAGCTGTTTTTACTGAGGCTTTCATCAGTCTGCTGAGAAGATTGGTGGGTTTTAATATGTGGTCTCAAGCAGAGCCAATAGAAATGTGTGGAAAATGTGTGTGAAATCAGTGTGTGTCCTTGGGGGGTCTGTGGTATTGGGTGTAGCGTTTTATTTTGTTAATATAAATAATGGTGGTCATACCTATTTGATCACAAATGCTTTTCTTTCCCAGCTATAAATAGAAAGGACTGATCAGATAAATAGATCTGGTAAATCAGAGTAACCTGCTTCTACATAGTAAATCACATCCTGGGTTGTTTTTGGTTGTTGGGGTTTTTTCTGGCTTTTTTTTTTTTGTTTTGTTTTGTTTTGTTTTGTTTTGTTTTGTTTTTGGGGGTGTTTTTTTTTGTTTGTTTTTGTTTTTTTTGCAGTTGGTCAGAACAAGTAGGAAGAGGAAACCATGAACTAAAAATTCTCTGCAGAAAAATATTGGACACCTGAGACATGCTGATCACAAAACGACTGAAGACTGATGCTTTTCACTCAAACTCTTAATGCCACTTAACGTTTAGGTGCTAAGGATGACTGTGGATCAAAGAGGTGCTGAATTCACAGCTGCTAAAAGAGAAATTGCTGTGCCTGTGAGCAGGGATGAGTAGAGAGATGAAAGCTGATCTATTAACAGGGTATGCTGTATGAATTCATCCTCAGGAAAAGGTAAGGCATAGGAAAATCTGCCACAGGCCAAGGAGAACCAGACTTTCCTTGGCATGGGAGGTAAAGGTAATGGTGATGTTTAGTGGATTTTGGTCAAGTGTTTCTGTCAGGACAGTGGCTGGACATGGTACAGACGTCACGGCCCTAATTAACTCCATGTGCAGCCAGGATTCTGGGGCCTTGCAGCAAAGGTATGCTAAAGAAAAGCCTTCATCTGCCTGTGCCAGGAGGAGATGTGCTAAGCCTTTCCCAGCTGGAAATCACTCCTGTACCTTTGTGTACAATGATAAGCTACCAAATTTGGTAACAACAGTAGAGCAGACCCTGACAGGAAGGGAAGACATCCAGATTCACTGAAGTTTTGCCCTTGTGAGTAGACATAATAGGATCTGGTAGACATAAAGGACAGCTTTAGAGCAGTTTTTCACTTAATACAAAGACTGCTTGGGTAAAGGGAGAGAAATAGGAAACCAAGGGAGGTGGTGAAGCCTTATTAAGTGTGCATTTTTTTTAACCTCTGATAAGTGATAAAAGTGATTCAGACTTTATCAGCTCTCTGTAATTTTCAGAAGTGTGAAAGGAAGCAAAAGTAGCAAAGAGGCAAAGGTTGGTTTTGTAATGACAGTCTTAGAGAGACTAATTTTATTTGAACACACTTATAACCAAAGAGCAAATAGAGAAGAGGTCAGGGAACAAAACTCAGTTGACTCCACACAGTAAAGGTTGGAGGGAAGAACTAGAAGGTAAACACAGTTATGGCTCCAGCAGGAGGAAGTGTGATTTACTGAAAAAGGCAGGGGAATTGCAGAGTGCATTCTTGGTTTATGCTTATACCTCAGCAAATTTATGGGTAAAACAACCCTGATGCACCACTAAATAAAAGAGGAGAAGAGAATGTGAAGTGCATCTCAATTTTTAGTGAAGCACTGTATTATAGTGGCAAATTATTATTCCGTGTAACTGGAGTACCCCCACACATATATTTTGTAGACCCTGGAAATAATAAAACCCCCAAATAAACAGCAATCCACAAACCTATCCTGCATCTGTTGGAGGGCAAGAATTCCCCTTTGGATGCAGATGCTGTAATAGTTGTCATAACAGCAGGTCCAAAAGGGGAAGAGATTCCACTGATGATTTTCAAACACAATCTAGAAATGCAATTAGACCAATGTTAGCACAAGCTCATGCTATCACTTTGAGGAAGAGCAGTTTCACCTACTGAAGATCCTTAAATGTGCATTTGATATGTGAAACTTGTTCAGCCTGGCATGAAGGCTTGCCTAAGGGGATGTGCTGTAACACAGCAGCCAGAAGCTTGGAACTCATGTGAAATCTTCATGTTGGCAACTCTCAAAAGGGGTGCAAAGAGACTGATGTCTGCTAACCTCAGAAAATCAGCAGCAACAGTGATGAACAGCATCAAACACAAGCTTTCCATTCCAACAAACATGCTGTGCAAAGACTTAACAAGAACTAAACAGTTTCCTGCAGGGGGCTTTCTAATTCCCATCAAAGTAATCTCCTGAAGGGTAATGGAAAATGAGGGAAGGTTTATTGCTAACGCTGATTTTTTTTTTTTTCCTTCACTCAGTCATGCTTCTGGCAGAAAAATAAGATCAGTTCTAGCAGCTTTCTCTCTGAACCTCACTGCTGGTTATAGCTCTCTTCCCTGAT